>PVJX010013902.1:0-46240 GCA_004027295.1 Dolichotis patagonum
TATACTATTGTGTTATGTTTGATATTATTGTAATTGAAACTATGCTCAACTATAGCAGAGCTAGAGATATGGTGTTAGATAATGTTGATGTCCAGTTGACTTAATGTAAAGTACTGTGTTGCCTATGTTGTCCTCTTCTGATCTGCTCTGTACTACCCCCTTTTGTTTTATTCTCTTTTAAATAAAAAAAAAAAAAAAAGTTACTTATGAAATAACACAGTAAGCCTAAGTGTAATAATTAAGAAAACTTATAGGTCTGCTTAGTAACGATAAATGCCTGTCTTCAACGGCACATACACATATAGGTAAGCTGAAATATTACCAACAATCACTGCCTTTCACTCACTGAACCATACAAGCACATGTAACTCTAATATACCGTTGCATGCAAGTGTCATGTGTATGATACTCTTGAGTTAGAGCATTTTTTTTTTTTTTTGGTACTGGGGATCGAACTCACGACCATGCACTTGCAAGGCAGGCACTTATGCCGCTGAACTAAATCCCCAGCTCCGCGCATGCAAGTTTCAATCCTACTGTGTGTGGCAGGGGTAGAAGATGGCATCAGCACAAAGCATTCTGTTGTCACTTACATAGTCCTTGCTCAAACACACTGGAATTAAGTCATGAGAAAGTTTTCTAAAAACCACATGATAATGAATGTTAAGTTTATGATACTGCTGTTCAGGGTTACACACAGCGCATGAGCCAAGGGTTGTGCATACCTGGACTACAGGAGTACACAAAAAGAGCTTCCATCACTGCATGTGATCATCCACACTTCACAGCCAGGAATGACAAGAAAGGAAATACATGGCAAAAGCTGCAGGAGCTGGGTGACTGGGAAAGTGTAAAGATGTTTACATCATGAAATCATAAATTTGCCAGGTGTGGTGGCATACACCTGTTATCTCAGCATTCAGGAGGATGAGGCAGGAGGATTGCTATGAGTTCAAGGAGAGCCTGAACTGCATAGCAAGACACTTGTCTCAAAAAAAAAAAAAAGAAAAAAGAAATTATAATTTTTTTAAAATACAAGGGATGTTCCCACAATCCACAAAGATGTTAAACTATAAATCATTTGTAAATGTGATGCATCAATGTCCCTGGAGATGGATGTTATGAACATTATTATGTCCCACCTGTGGTCCTGGAGACAGGTAGATTTGCTTTGGATACTGTCTTCAAAGACTGTGTGATGAAAGGTGTCCAAGTGCCTCAGGGCAGCCTGGGAAGGTCAATGGTGTCTCTTCCTAAGTGGAGGCGCACTGTGTCTGTGAGGCTGGCAAAACAAGCAACGAATGCCAGATGTTACACAAATGGCTGCCAGTTGCTAACTTGGTAAGAATCAGTAGCTTTAATAACATAGAATGCCAGTTATGGGGGTCTTCATGAACAGAACGGCAACATTAATAAGGCTGCATTAATTCACTATGAGTAAAAAGCAACAGAAAAAGAATTCACTATCAGTGCCACTTACCAATTCACTTATTTTCAGATTTAAGACCACGCAATCACAAGTTGGGGATTTAGCTCAGCTGTATAGCATTAGCCAAATATAGGCAGGGCCATGGGTTTCAGCCCAGTCTGGTCAAACAGAGAAAACAGTGTGGCAGCCACCCATTTATTAAGTTTTATATAACAAGATTTCCTTTTGTTGTTTTTCTGTGGTGCTTGGGATCAAACTCAAAGCTTTACACACACAAGACAGGTACCCTACACACTAAGATACACCCCAGTCCTTATATAACAAGAGTTAATCCCTGAGGAACATGTATTAACTTTCTTTGGGCCACGTTAACTACTTTAATTTAGGACCCCTGAAGTTTCTCCACATATTAAAACAATTATAGACGACAAGAATGTATTAAACTACTTCAAGGCCAGCTGCACAACTGAGCAAGACACTGTCTCAAAACTTAAAAAAAAAAAAAAAAGATGCAGCATCCCTGGGTTGGAAGCTAGTACTGCCAAAAAATTGGTGGGTTCCCAGGTATACTTACACTTTAAGTAACAATTCCAAAATCGATGTACTTTTGCCAATTAATGAATTTTAACAAACATAATGCTGACGCCCTGCGTCTCATACCACCCCAAGGTGCACGAGAGGGACCAGCGGGCCTAACTGGACTACATTCAGTGAACCCCACGCATCCAATAGGACCCAGAACCCACCCTAGGCCCTGACTGTGCGCGCTCCTGCGGAATCCCAGCACACCGGGCAAACTTGGAACTCTGCGCCCAGAGGAACCCTGGACTACAGCGGACTATCTGTGCTAGCTTGAAGGGAGGTTAAGTGACTGCTTCACAGAAAAAGATCTCAGCTGGCTCCAGTCAGTGTGGTGAGTATGCCCCTAAAATAGGTGTACTGTGGGTAAATAGGGCCAGTAGTAAAGCTCCCTCCAACTAACTGTAAGACCTTGGTGAGTCTGACAAGAGTGTGGGTGACCCCTTCCTACACACAGAAAACAGCAGGCAGAGTGAGGAGTGTGCCGAGAGGGACTCCCCCAACTTGAAGAAAATCAAAAGGGCTTATGAGACACGCAGGCACACAACAGGGACACACTAGGGCCTCAGCCAACACAAACACTATAGACAGGGAGATTTGATGACCTGAAATAACCTGAAGAGAAAGTAGTAAAAAAGCTGACCTACATCAATACTACTAGGCTTATCAGCCCAGGAAGAATATAGGACTCACCCAACAGGCCCTACAGCAGGAAGTCAGGTGACTGGCCCACCTATTCAATTGTGGGACCCAGCAATTGGACAAACATCAACCTGACAGTAGGACACCAAGATACACACTACCAACAGGTGACACTAGCAGGTCTGAAGGACCAAACACTAACTTGAAAGGGGAAAATGGCAAAACGAAAAAGCAAAATGCAATCTCAAACATCCAGTCCATCAGCAGCAAGTACAGGAGACATTGAAATAGAGGACTCCAAAAAAAAAGAAAAAGAAATAGAGGACTCCAAAGATAACACACCAGAAATCTCTGAAAAGATAGTGAATAAAATTTAAAAAAAAACTCCATGAGGCCATAGAGGAAGTCAAATTAGAAGTACTCTCCCATCTAAAGACAGAAGTAACCTTAGTAAAGGAGTTGCTGAGTACAGCTAAAGAAGAAATACAGAAAAAAGTACAGAAGCATGGGAAACTGATTGAAACTCTAAATGAACAATATAGAAAACAAGCAGAATTCATGAAGCAAACTGAAAGAGACATCCAAGAAACAAAAAATTCGATTATAAGCATGCAAAACGGTTTAAATGAAGCTGAAAATAGGATTTCGGACCCTAAGGACAGGATCGCAATTAGTGATCATGAAAGGAGAGAACTTGTAAAAATAACAAAGCAACACGAAATGACAATCCAGAAGCTTCAAGAAGATGCCAAGAGTAACAATGTAAGATTAATAGGCATTAGTGAAGACGCTGGAGTCAATACAAACGACATATCTAAAATATTCACAAATAGGAGAAAATTTCCCAAACATGGGGGAAAAATCTCATACGCAGATAAGTGAGGCATATAGAATGCCAAACAGTCACAACCAACATAAATCTACACCCAGACACATAATAATTAAGATCTCAGACATACAACATTAAAACAGAATACTAAAAGCTGTTAGAGAAAAGACGCAAGTCACCTATCCAGGAAAGGCCATTAAAATCACAGCAGACTTTTCAGCACAAAACCTCAAGTGAAGACACGCTTGGAGTGAGATATTTCAAGCCCTGAAAGAAAACAACTTTCAACCTAGACTGATGTACCCAGCAAAACTTTCATTCAAATTTAATAGAGAAACAAGACACTTCCATGAAAAAGAACAACTGAAGAAATTCACATCCACCAAACCAACCCTAGAAAGTGTTGAAAGACATACTACACAGATAAAAATGACCACAATCCCCAGAACAGAAAGAAACCACGAGGTAGGACAAGCAACTAAATAAGGAGAAAAAGCAGAAAGCAAACTACTGGAACATAACATGGCAAAGTTGAGCCAGTACATATCAGTGATATCCATAAATGTAAATGGCCTCAATTCAACTATCAAAAGAAATAGGTTGACAGAATGGATCAAGAAACATGATCCCACAATGTACTATATACAAGAAACACATCTGACCCAAAAAGAAACTCACAGATTAAAATCAAAGGATGAAAAACAGTATTCTACGTAATAGGAACCCAGAAAAATGCAGGGGTAACTACTCTATTTGCAGACAATGTGAACTTCAAACCTAAAATGATTAAAAGAGACAAAGTCACTATATACTCGTAAATGGAAAAATTCAAGAGGAAGAACTAACAATTATAAATATATATGCACCAAACAGGAGCACCCAACTGTATAAGACAGATACTAATGGACATGAAAAACCTAATACACAAGAACACAATTGTTACAGGGGACCTTAACAGCCCACTGTCACAAAGAGATACATCAACTAGACAGAAAGTCAGCAAAGAAGTGATAGAACTGAATCATACCTGTGAGCAACTGGACTTAGTAGATGTTTACAGAGTGTTCCACCCAAGCACAACAGAATACACATTCTTCTCAGCTGCACATGAGAGAAAAAAAAAATTCACAAACCTCTAACTAACCTTATAAAGAAGAAAGAAAAAACCCAAATTCACACAATAAGGACTGAAAAGGGCGAAATTACTACAGATCCCATGGAAATTCAAAAGATCATGAATACCTACTTTGATAATCTCTACTCACATAGAGGAAAACACAGAGGAAATGGACACATTTCTAGAAACATATGAACTACCAAAACTCAACCACGAAGATATAGCAATTTTGAAGAATCCAGTATCAGCTATTGAAATTGAAAACATAATAAAAAAAAAACTTACCAACAAAGAAAAGCCCAGGTCCTGATGGATTCACAGCTGAATTCCACAAGAAATTTAGAGATTTGATACCAACACTCCTTAAACTCTTCAATGAAATTCAAAAGAAAGCAATCCTCCCTAAATCATTCCGGGAGGCAAGCATTACTCTCATACCAAAACCAAAGAAAGACCCAATCAAAAAGGAGAACTATAGGCCAATCTCACTACGGAACATTGATACAAAGATTCCCAATAAAATACTGGCAAATAGAATGCAGCAAATCATCAAGAAGATTATGCATCATGACCAAGTGGGGTTCATTCCAGGAATGTAGGGATGGGTTAACATACACAAATCAATAAATGTGATACACCATCATATCAACAGAGCCAAAAACAAAAACCATATGGTCATCTAAATAGATGCAGACAAAGCTTTCAATAAAGTCCAACACATGTTCATGGTAAAAACCTGTCAGAAACTTGGAATATACGGAGCCTACCTCAAAATTACAAAGGCCACCTATGATAAACCAACACTCAATATTATACTAAAGGGACAAAAACTAAAATATTTCACTTTAAAATCAGGAACAAGATAAGGATGTCCACTATCACCACTCCTTTTCTATATAGTTCTGGAAACATTAGCAAAAGCAATCAGACAAGAGAAAGAAATAAAAGGAATAAAGATAGGAAAAGAAGAAGTTAAATTATCAGTATTTGCAGATGCCATGATACTCTATACAGAAGACCCAAAAAACTCCATTAAAAGACTGCTGGAAGTAATAAATTCAGCAGTGTAGCTGGCTACAAAGTCAACGTGCAAAAATCAATAGCATTCCTGTACACAAACAAAAACCTCACTGAGAGAAATTATGGAAATATTGCCCTTCACAACATCTAAAAAAATGAAATACTTAGGAATCAACCTAAGTAAGAACGTAAAAGACCTATATGCTGAAAATTATACTACACTAAAAAAGGAGATTGAAAAGGGTATTAGAAAATGGAAGGATATTCCTTGCTCTTGGCTAGGAAGAACCAACATCCTGAAAATGGCCATACTCTCAAAACTGTTATACAGATTTAATTCAATCCCCAATCAAAATACCACTGACATACCTCACAGATCTAGAGAAAACACTCCTAAAATTCATTTGGAAACAGAAGAAACCTAGAATAACAAAGGCAATTCTGGGCAATAAAGGCAAGGCAGGAGGCATCTCAATTCTTGACTTGAAATTGTACTACAAAGCCACAGTGATAAAATCAGCATGGCACTGGCAAAGAAATAGACCTGAGGACCAACGGAATAGATTAGAAGATGCAAATATAAGTACAAAGACACTCATCCACCTGATATTTGACAAAGGGGCTAAACATGTTCACTGGAAGGATAGCCTCTTTAATAAATGGTGTTGGAAAAATTGGCTCTCCACATGCAGAAGACTGAAACTAGATCCATGCCTATCACCATGCACAAAACTAAAGTCTAAATGGATCAAAGACCTAAACATTAAAACAGAAACACTACATCTACTAGAAGATAAGGTAGGTAGAAATCTTGGAGACATAGGGGTATGCAGAGATTTCATGAACAAAACGTGAGCTGCACGGGAAACACTTCAGAGAATCAACAACTGGGATCTCATATTATTGAAAAGTTTCTGCACTTCAAAAGAAATGACCATCAGAGTGAAAAGAAAACCCACAGAACGGGAAAGAATTTTAACCAGTAAACCCTCGGACAAAGGACTTATATCAAGAACATATAAAGAATTGAAAAACACCAACCCCCACCCCCAAATTCAAAGACCCTCTCCAAAAATGGGCATCTGAGATGAACACACAGTTCTCAGATGAAGATATACAAATGGCAAATAAATACATGAAGAAATGTTCACCATTACTGGTCATTCGAGAAATGCAAATTAAAACATTGAGATATCATCTCACACCGGAAAGAATAGCTGCCATTAAGAAATCAACTGATAACAAATGTTGGCGAGGCTGCGGGGAAAAAGGAACACTGCTCCACTGTTGGTGGGAGTGCAGGCTGGTGCACCCACTATGGAAATCAATATGGAGATTTCTCAGAAGACTAGCATTGGAAGCTCCATTCAACCCAGCTATTCCCCTCCTGGGTATTTTCTCAGAAGAACTGAAAAGTTCCTACCACAGGGATATATGTACACCTATATTTATAGCAACCCCATTTGTAATAGCTAAATCTTGGAAACAACCAAGATGCCCATCAACTGCAAAATGGATGAAAAAGATGTGGTATTTTTACACAATGGAATATTACTCAGCTATGAAGAAGGATGATCTTGAGGCCTTCATAGGGAAATGGAGACAACTTGAGACCATCCTCATTAGTGAAATAAATAAGAATCATATTTATAAATATTGCATTGTCTCTAGTGTAAAAACTAATAAGAAATGTAGGAGTAATAAATCCCAAAATGTGTAAGTGCTACTGTAAAAAAGAGAGGAAAAGAAAGTGCTCTAAAGGATATAATTGCATGTATATTTAAGTGTGTAAGATGAATGACAATATTACTATTTTCTGTTAGATCGTGGAACAGAACTATTCACAGTGTCATTGTTTGAATGTGTACTCTGTATGTTTTAATTCTATAACTTGAACAACTATTTCCTAGATGACAATATGTAAGTTATCAAGTAATGATTTCTTAGTGTTTTTTTGTTCTTTCCTTTTTTTCCTTGAAATTCTGTATTGTTGCTACCCTTTTTGTTTTGTTTTGTTTTCTTTTTAATAGTTTTTAAAAAACAAGCAATGTTAACAATGCAGGTACAAAATATGAACTGTAGCCACCTTTTCTTATATATAAATTTGGTACATGAATTTTGGAGTTTCAACAAGATCAAAATTCGTTAAAGAGAATCCAGAAGCCAAACCACGCCTTCCCATGAGCCAGCAGGTGTGTGGCTGGGAGATAACAGCAACACTCGCCCCACCTCCCCCCGCCCAACAATGGGCTGATGCCAAGGAAGTCAGGCTGTGATAATAGCAACTGAAGGAAAAAAAAAAAGTAACTTAATGCTTATATTGTTTGACTGACTTTGCAGGCCTAAGGCTGGTGGTCTGGGCATCTATTTGGAGAACAGCAACAGGCATTTGGGCAGCTATGGGAATTTCCTCCTCCTGTCTGGGTTTTGAAATCCAATGTTTTGTTCCGTTTTACTGTTTTGTTTTATTCCTGTATCTGGTTACCCGAGCAACTATTTTGAAGACAACAATATACAATATAACAACCACTGTTAAATTCCTATCTCCTTGTTTTGGAAACCTCTTTAGCTGTTGTTGTCATTTTGCTGTTGTTTTGTTTTTTCTTTTTTCTCTTTAAAATATAAAAAACCTATAAACTATTTCTACTATATGTAATTTGCCATACATTTCACATTACTTAAGCTAAAATATTCTAACATAAATGTATTAAATTTCTTTGTATTTTCTCCCCTGGTACCTAGGGCTTTGATATTAGACTACTAACTAATCTATGGCTACCATTAACTTCGTTCAACCTGGCATACACACACAGAGTAAGGTTTAAAGTTCCTTTTTAATCCATTTAGGCTCAAAGTCACTTAAAGCAACAGTCCTTCCCGTTTTCCTTTTTGCTTCAGGCTTTCCGTCACCATAAACCTAGGTGTTCTGTTCCTGTGTGCAGCCGGTGGCAAGCGCCACAGTGCTCCAGGATCCCCTCCCCGACAGTACCGTGCTGTAGCAGGCAGCACCACTGAGAGCTGTTACTGTTTCCATTTAATGTTCTGAGTTGCTTTTTCTAAACTATGACTTCCGTGTTCAGACTTACCTGCAGCACTGGCACTCTGCAATAAATAAGTGGGTTCTGGCTGGGTATGATGGTACATGCTTGTAATCCCAGCACTCGGCAGGCTGAGACAGGAGGACTGCCACAACTTTGATGCCAAACTCAGCTACATGCTGAGTTCAAGGCCAGCCTCCACTGTCTCCAAAAACTAAAAAATAATAACAATAATAAATACATAAATGAGTTTTAGGTCACAGTTTGGGTATTTGGTTTCTAAATGGTTCACCATCACCCCCCCCCAAAAGGACCCTTGTCCACATTACTACTGTTTGCCTTCCTTTTTTGATTTTCATATGTATTATCTTTAAAACCAGACCATGTGCTGGAAAAATTGGCTGTCCATATGCAGAAGACTAAAACTAGACCCATGCCTATCACCATGCACTAAACTAAAATCTAAATGGATCAAAGATCTAAATATTAAAACAGAAACACTAAATCTGTTGGAAGACTAAGTAGGTAAAAATCTTGAAGATATAGGGGTAGGTAGAGAGTTCATGAACAAGAATCAAACCACACGGGAAGTACTTCCCAGAATCAATAACTGGGACCACATCTTATTAAAGAGTTTCTGCATGTCAAAAGAGATCTCCAACAGAGTGAAAAGAAAACCCAGAAATTGAGAAAAAATCTTAATGGACTGTCCCTCAGACAAAAGACTTCTGTCTAGAACTTATAAAGAATTTAAAAAAAAATCAGACCCTCGAAATTCAAAGACCCAACCCAAAAATGGGCATCCGAGATGAATACACAGTTCTCAGATGAAGAAATACGAATGGCAAATAAATACATGAAAAATGTTCATCATCATTAGTCATGAGAGAAATGCAAATTAAAACCACACTCAGATTCCATCTCACTCCAGAAAGAATGGCCAGGATAAAAAAAAACTACCAACAACAAATGCTGGAGAGGCTGTGGGGAAAAAGGAACTCTTCTGCACTGTTGGTGGGAGTGTAGACTGGTGCAACCACTGTGGAGGTCAGTCTGGAGATTCCTCAAAAAGCTGGGTTTGGAAGTCCCATTTGACCCAGCTATTCCACTTTTAGGCATATCCCCAGGAGAACTGAAAACATCATACCACAGTGATATATGTGCACCCATGTTTATAGCAGCACAATTTGTAATAGCCAGATCTTGGAAACAACCTAATTGCCCATCAACTGAGGAATGGATAAAAAAGTTGTGGCATTTTTATACAATGGAGTACTACTCAGCTATCAAGAATGATCACATTGAGATATTTATAAATAAATGGACACAACTTGAGACCATACTCCTAAGTGAAATAAACCAAACTCACATGTGTAAATACCATATAGTCTCCCTAGTATGGGAGTTGGTAAGAGTATATAAGATTTTATGGTCATGATTCCCCCTTTCATGACTTTGAAGCTTTTCAATGTTTTCATTCATCAGTTATAATGGTTGTATTCTGTTTTGTTTGACTTTATTATGTGTGATTGTATGAACAGCTGTTTTGAAGAAAACAAAACATTATGGCAGCCATTGCTGATTTAATATCTTCTTGCTTTGTGGTCCTACCATGCTTCTATTCTTCTATTAGCATCGGTTCTATTATGTTGTGTCTCATTGGGATTTTAATATACGTGATAGTATAAACAAATTTTTTATGTAAAATGAGATATTATAGTAGCCATTGATCATTCTGTTATTCAGTTCAGAATGCCCTGTAATTCTTTCATTCTTTTGAATGGTTTTATACTATTTTGTTATATTTGATATTACTGTATTTGAAACTATGCTCAACTATAACAGAGAAAGAGATATTATGATAGCTACTGTTATTGTCTGGTTGTCTTATTGTAAAGTGCTGTGTTGCTTATGTTGCTCTGATCTGCTTTGTTCTGCCCTCTTTTGTTTTACTCTCTTTAAAATAAAAAAAAATAAATTTAATAAAATAAAAATAAAACCAGACCATGCAGCTGACAGTCTTCTTACATGGGTAAACATTTTTTTCTCTCTGGCTATGTAATTCACAAGCTCCTCCTACCCTGAGCAGCCAAATCGCCTCCTCCCTGCAGGGTCATTATCAGCCCTGGAAATGGTGAGATCCACGCCAGGAAAGCACCTCGCAGGGCAACAGCAGCCTCAACATGCTGCATTGTCTACCTGGGGTGGACAAGAATGAAGTGCTCCTCTTTCGACTTCTCCCCTTGAGTACGCCCTGAATAGGATCTGTGACCATCCAAGTAGTTGGGGAGAAAAGAGCAACAGCAACAGGGGAAGAGTCTGCTGCCACTCCTTGCTGGGAACAGACTTGAGCTCTGGTGGATTTACATTTCTGCTAGTCACGCTTCTTCTGCTGGTACCATCTGTGCCCCCAGAATGCTCAACCCCTATCCCGGTATCCACAGCCTTATTTCTCACCAAGGAAACCTTCTCACCACAAAGGAAGAGCAACAACGGAGCACAGCCACGCAAGCAGCTAGTTTCATCACTCGGCAGTAGCTGATCGATCTGATCAAAAGGAGGAAAGGCTCACTGAGCACTGGGTTATAAGGCCAAAGGCAGACCCCAGATGCAGCGCTCCCTCCAAAGAGATTTTCACAGGACAAAGCCCAGCCTCTGCATCAGAGAGCCTTCACTTCCTACTGTCTTGCAGTATAGTCAGGATATATGAGTCAAAAAGTGCTTCCAGTTCCCATAACCCTAGTTCCAAAGGTCTGGAGAGCTCAGTTCTTAATCAGACCAAAGCATGCTCTAATACATCAGGGTCATTTTGATTTCACTTAC
The DNA here is from genome assembly GCA_004027295.1 of Dolichotis patagonum. Lineage (NCBI taxonomy): Eukaryota > Metazoa > Chordata > Mammalia > Rodentia > Caviidae > Dolichotis > Dolichotis patagonum. The sequence goes on from PVJX010013902.1 coordinate 11,478, forward strand.
CAACAAGTCAGGAGATAAAGTGTGCAGACTCAACTCTATATTCCTTTGCATGCTTATATACACATTAGTAAAGGTTATGATTTTTGTCTTTACATAACAAAATACTTGGTGAGAATCTGACTAAACTTCAGGAGTGATCAACAAGGCCTGTGACTACTTGGCCTGTGTCCTCATTGTGGGGAATGATCAGAACCTTCTCCTGTATCTGCTTAGGTAGTAACAGACTTGATTAATGATAGGAAATTGAATGTGTGCAGAAGGTACACAGTGTCGTGAACAGCCAGAGTGCACTGTGCCAGGCACCAACTGATTTAACTAGCTCCAATCTTAAGACCAATTTCAACATGGAACACAAACCGTGTTCTTCACACAGATGTCAAGCTTGGCAGTGAACATGTGTCACGAGACAGTAACTGCCTCAGCACCCATTTCCAGGCTTCATCTAAGTTACTGATGATCCAGTGGGATCTTGTTACCAATGGCCAGGCTAAAGCCTCCCTTTCATACATGAGGCCTACTCATTCCTCGTCACACCGCTGAAAAACCCGAAACTTTCTCACACATCCTACTGATCACGATCCAATTGAAGAGCCAACCCCACAGCCAGGTAAGCAAGGCCACACTGGACAGTGTTTTCACATTAGCCAATCCACAGCCCCAGTGGAAAGGCCTGTGGGCCAATGCATGCCACTTAACCTTTACAAAGGTACAACCCCAGCCCAGCATGGGGACACACACCTGTAATCAGTTACTTGAGAGATTGAGGCAGAAGGGTCCCAGGTTTAATCCCAGCTGGGGCACCTTAGCAAGACTTTGTCTCAAAAATAAAACGGCAGAAGAGTTGCAGCTTGCTGTGATGACCCCAGGTTCAATCCCCCGTACCAACACCACCAAAAAAAAAAAAAAGAGAGAGCGCGAGAGAGAAAATAAAAGACAGTCCAAAGGCCCCCTTCTCCTCCACTCCTGAGCATTCTACCATCTCTACATCTCTGTGAGCCCTTAAGGGCAGCCCTCAAATCTCATGGATATGTGGGTAATAGTCTTCTAGTCCGTGAATGTTGCACCCTTGTCTGCACCCCACTTAACCAGAGTGTAACTGTCCTGTTCAGGTGGGGTCAGTATTTACAGCCACACACCAGAGAGGGGCCTGTGAAACCAAAACAGAGAAACATAACTGGTATAGCAAATGGCAAGCATGACCGGGGAGGAACACAATGGAAGGCATTCAGACTGCTCCTGGCTTCCCTCCTGGTCCTTCCACATGGCGAGCACCATTTGGGAAGGCTCTCCAGCTGGCTGGACAGCATCTGTGCCACACTGCAGTGCTGCCTGCTGTCTCTGCTGAGTGATGCCAAAACTCCCCACTGCCGTGCAAAGATCTGACCAACTGTCAGCCCTAACAGGGCAAAAGGTCCAATCATGCTCAAGTTCCACCACTCCATGCTACTGGTCAGAGTGAAGGCCTTGCTAAAAAAGGGATACAGTGGGCATGGGACAAACACAAGGGTCAGCAGAGTACACAACGAAGACTAGCATGGTGACTCACTAAGCTGGAAAATCAGTCAGAGAGACAGATCCTCCTCTGGGGAAACAAAGGCACTGGGGAGATGACCACGCTGGCAATGCTGCAGGCTAAGGTCTGCTACCCCTGTGCTGCTGCCTCCCTTGTATCTCCCCCTGGCCCTAAAGAGGACCACAAGGACACACTGGAGAGACAGGCAACACCTACAACCCAAAGGAGCAAAACTGCTGTCAGTACCGGGGCCAGCTGGACTACCAGGAGCTTGTCAGGAAAGCATCCAACAAGAGAAAAAGGAATTTCAGCCACCTAATGATTCAAGCCATTCTAACAGTTTTACAACAGAAAGGAAAACGTCTGGGCATCTCAACAACCTAAACGCATTACACACTACTGTACTCGCTTCAGCGGCACGAAGCTCGCTCCCCTCCTCGTCTCCCCTTTATTAGCAAGAGACAGAAATCAAGAACCACCATTTCAGGCGGCTTTTACAATAAAAAGGGGAAACAAAAAGCCTGGGCGTAAGGCAGCTGAGGAGAGGGCGACACGCTACCCTTTATACACACCAAGACTGAGCAAATGCCAGGCTAACAACAGTGCTGCCAGTCTCAGATTACTTGGTGATTAAAAACAAAGCACAGGGCACAGAGGAAGAAGAATAAAAGGTGTTTAAGTTAACTTTAACATTTTCTAAAATGCTTTTTTACTCAATCTGAGGATTCCATTAATCACTGTGTCCCCTGAAGTCTTAAAATGGTAAATATAGAAAAAACATAAAGCACACCTCATGCTAACTGAAGCTTTGCTTTAATTTCCTGTAGAACTACTGTCCTAAAACATTCCATATCAAGTAATACCCTACTATAAAAATATAAAGTAAGACTTTGATGCTTAGAAATTGGCTTGATAAAACTGAACCCATGGATTCCCAAATAAGATTTTTTCTTTGGTAGGGGTATCAGGAATTGAACTCAGGACCTCACACTTGCCAGGCAAGTGCTCTGTCACTGAGCTAGATCCCCAGGCCTCTAATTAAGATAGATTTGACATAAAGATGAGAAAAGTTTTGCCCATAGATACAGCTCAACGGTAGAGCACTTCTCTAGCATGTCTAAGATCCAGGGCGTGGCACTGCAAAGAACAGTAACATTTAATATAAGCTAAAACTGGGCCTCAAGGATTAAAATTTATATAAATAACTCAGTTAGTGAAAGAGGGATTATATCAACTGCATCTCCATTTGCCAACCTAATTTTGCCAGTTCTTAAATCTGAAAATAAACCAGGTGTTGCAAAGCCTTCCAGTAATCCCAGAACTCTGGGAGGCAGAGGCAGGATGACCTCAAAGAGCCCAGCCTGGGCAATTTAGTGAGTCTGTCTCAATAATGGGGGGAATGGATATGAGGGATGTAGCCAAGTGCAAAGGCCCTGTTTTCAATTCCCGTAATGCAAAAAGTAAAAAAAAAATTTAAAAAACAATAAAATATAGAAGGCACTTCATGATGGATTACTACAATCATAATAAAGTGGTTGCATCCATCAAGGCCCCAAAAGCAGCATTACTGAAATTACTGGCTCTATGCAATCAACACTGTAAATACTGCTATTGTAAGGTTGGCTAACATAGTCTCTTCAGTGACTGTTTCAGTAAGCTCTTGGCTACAGTTTGATAACTTCAAAAAGGACACAATAAGCCTGGCACAGTGGCACACACTTGTAATCCTAGCATTCAGGAGGCTGAGGCAGGAGAATCACTACTTCATGTCAGCCTCGGCTGCATAATAAAATTCTGCTTCAAAAAACAAACAGAAGACACAATACACCTTTTTTAAAAATAAAGATCTTAATGGGCATAGTGGTGCACCCTGTCATCCTGGCTCTTAGGCAGGTTGAGGCAGGAAGGTCACAAGATTAAGACCAACCTGGACAACTTAGTGAGACCCTGTCTCAAAATAAAAAGGGCTAGAGAAGTAGCTCAGTGCTGCATGGATTCAATCCCCTGTCCCGCCAAACAAGAAAAGAAAAAAACCCAATCTTAATGATACCCACCTTCCACAGGAACATCCTTCTACAAGGACACTCCATTGACACATTCATCAAGGATATAAAATTTCAGTTATCTTAAAGTACTACTTGGGTTTCTGGTGGCAACATATTTCTCACATATTTTACATGCAAGATCAAACCAACAGGGACTCCTATTAGTGCCTTAACAACAAAATCCGAACACGTCTGTCATCCCAGGCTGTTTGTTTAAGGCCTGTTGCCAGCCTGGGCGACATGACCTCAGCTCAAAAACAAAACAAAACAACCTAATTAAAAATTAAATCAAAAGCAAAACACTACTTTATGACAGAGTCTAGGACTCTCTGGACCACATAAGGTGGCTCTGGTTTTGTTTGTTTGAGACAGACTCTCATCATGTAGTCCAGGCTGGCCTTGAGTCCACCTGTGTAGCCCAGGCTGGCCTTGAACTCAGTGACCCTCCTGCCTCAGCCTCAGTGCTGAGATTACAGGTATGTGCCACCATGCCCAGCAAGATGGCTCTTTTGTTACTCCATGGCTTCTAATGCAAGAGATTCTCCCTTTTGACCTTCTGGTATTTACCATCAAAAGACTAAATGACAGGACACCTACCAGGCTCTTCTGAAATAAACAGAATCTCTCCCAGACCGTGAGCCTGTTGACCTCCTATCCCTAGCTGCCCATTATGCTTTGGGTCACAAAACCAACAAGATACAGCAGGGCACTGCTGCTCACGCCTCTGTAAGTCAGGAGGCAGTCAAAAGTCCGTCCTCTGGAGTACGCACCAAAGGACCTGCTCCAGTCACAAGCCATGATGCAACCCCACCCCTAGACTCACACTCCGCAGAAAGTCCCATGGGATCAAGTGAACGGTTCAAGTTCACAGACTACGACTATCGTGTGCTGACCATCGCATATCACGAAACTAAGAAGAGTGGCTACTTCCCCTCCTAAACAAAAGCCTGGACCCAAGAAACAACACAGTTGGGTAAGCCACACAGACATCTTAGTGCTCCCCAGTCATCAAGCCTAACAGTAACACATATAAAATTTAATAAAGACACAGGCCCCCAGGTCTCCCCAACTCTCACTTCCCCCACTGGTTGGATGAGCATCCCAGGTGCCTCTGAACTTCCCATTAGACCTCCGGGGTGCCCCTTGTCTTTCACTGATCTCTGAGTACTAAGTTGTTTCTCTTAGAACATAACCCAGATGATCAAGAGTCCCTGCACCAGTCACTGTCATCCCATGACCCCCTTGCTCATGTGCAAATATGCTGTTGCCTTGTTTCCTTCATGACAGACTCTGTGCACTGCATACATAGGTGGATGCACTTTGTCCATCTACCCTTGACAACCTGGGTCTCAGATTCTTGTTCCCCACAACCCTACAAATGCAGACACTTGAGGTTCAGGCAGAGCAAACCATGTGGTACCCAAAACTCCCTTTGCCTACCTGCCTACTCATCTCAACTGGCTGAAGGGTACCCAGAAGATGTTCTGTCACAGCTCTCTTAAGACGACACCACGCACTCTCAGGTCTTCCACCTACACTGGTGCCCTGAGTTCCTCTAGCCACTAATCCACCAACTGTGGCTAGCACAGTTTTAATGCTGCCCAACAATTTCAATCTGGCCCAGAGTAAACTTCTCCACCTTCCAGTAGGCTGTAACTACAGCAAGGCTGCTACCTCCCACTCTGACACTAGGGATCTCCACCTGCCTGCATAGATGGTGCTGGAGTTCCTAGGGTGATGGAAATGAGCTCACTGGCTTAAGGAAGTCATCTAATCTGATGGCAAGCACTGCAGACACTCTTTAGGAGCTAAGGTCACCCTCTAGCTGACAGTGACCAGGAAGTTCTAACAGCTCTAAGGAAGTGAATTTTGTCCATCTCCTGAGCATAGAAATATTCTTCCCTAATATTCCCCAGTCAAGCAACATGAGACTGCAATCCAACCCATAGCATGACCACAATCAGATGAGAGCCTAACCAGAGGACCTACCTATACTAGGCCTGCAGTTCCGACCCAAAGAAACAGCATTATTCTAATCCACTGACTGAGCTGTTGGCAGCAAGAGAACAAATATGCACATTAGCCAAGAAGGTCTAAATCCTTGCCTTTTGTGTCTCACTTCTTTCACTCAAAACAGCACAGTTCAAGCTGGGTGTGTAATCCCTGTGCTAAGAAGGAGGCTGAGGCAGGGTTGCTAGGATTTTGAGGCCAGCCAGGGCTACACAATGAGCTCAAGACCTGCCTAAATTACAAAGGGAAACACTGTCCCCCTTCCCACCAAAAAAGTAAAGTTCATCCATTTTTTAAAATCTACCTTTCATTTATTCTACCTGTTATAGAGCAGCGGTGGTAAACATATGGTATGCATGCCAGAATGGGCTGTTTGTAGCCCTGAAAGCTCTAGAAGCTTCACCATCTCTGCTACAGTGTTCCACAAGTACATGACAATTTACCCACTATTCTGTTGACCTCAAGTTGGGTTGTTTCTAACTTAGAATTATTTCATATAACACTGCAATACAAAGAAACAAGCAGTTACACGAACATGCATTACTTTTGTATGACAAAGTACACGCATGTACAAAGCCAGGAGATACTGCCAACAATTTTTCAGATTGCTCCACCAATAAACGTGCACACCCTCAACAGCTTCATCATTGGAACTCGCATCAACATGTCACTATATTCACTCAGATCTTGGGACCCTTAAGTGGCTGACAAAGAACATGGACATTGCCAAGTCACACAGATACTTCAGCAGGTGAGTTTTCTGGTTATTTCCCATAGAAGTGACTTCAGCTCACTAAGCAATTACCAGTCTATAAGGAATTACCCAGGAGTGGTCACTCTAGACCACTGGGAGCGAACCTATGGCACACATGCTTCAGTGGGCTGTTTATTATTAAAAACCCTAAAAGGTTCACCATCACTGCTCTAGACATTCATGGAAATCAAGGGCTGGTTTAGATAGGAATAAAACCACCAAAGCTAACTGGGGGAAACATAAAACAACTCAGGTTCTGACTGGATAAAAAGTACACCCTAACACAGATAATTAACAGAAGTTAAATGTTCAGAGTGAACTTATTTCTCAACACTCAGCCACTATTTTTAATTCCTCAAATCAATATCCTGCTCATGATTTTTTAAAGACACTCATGTTTTGTCCCATATTTTCTGTTCTGGGATCCAGTTTCACTACGTTATACAGACTGGCCTTGGCCTCACTGTCTTCCTACCTCAGTATCTCAACTAGCTGGGATTATAAGCCTGTATTTTATCTTGAAATTTCCATGGATAGCATTATGTTTTCCTGTCAGTTCTATACTGAACAGCATAATCCTTTCTCAGTTTTTCCCTGCCCAAACACAGAAAATGATTCCAGGGCCTGACCTGGGAGTAATCCTTGTTCCACTTCAGCCAATCCATACAACTTGTCCTTTGCTCTAATTCTGAATGGACATTTTGGCCTTGGCCTATCATTAATCTTCTTCGCTTCCTTATGCCCATATGAACATCGTATTACCCTCTACTTACAAGTCCTTGCCAATTTGTAATAATGTATCTCTCCTTGGTTATTTATTTTCTCCATTTATTTACAAGCTCCCTGAGAGCAACTACATTGAATTTTTTCACCATGCTTTAATCAACAGTTCAGGCAGTAAACACAAGAAATGGAGGAAATATTTAAACAACAGAGTATGAAGAGGCTGGAGGTGTAACTCAGTGACTGAGCACTTGCCTAGGCTGAGGAAGACTGGGTCCAATCTCTAGCACCATGAAAATAACATGGAGAAATATATATATATATATATATATATAGATAGATAGAGAGAGAGAGAGAGAGAGAGGGAGGGAGGGAGAGGGAGAGGGAGAGAGAGAGAGAGGGTGATTCTATAAACAAAAAAAGAGCTCTTAAAGAGACAACACGGGTCTGGGTATAGTTAAGTGGTAGACCACTTATACATGCTCAAAAGCTCGTGTTGGATCCCCAGCACAGCCCTGCACAAAAGACAATGTATAAAGGAGAAAGAACTGTTTTAAATTAAAACAGTTCTACAACAAACAATGGTAATACATGAAACTATTAGATACAAAAGCATATTCTGGAACAATGGAGTTTTTTTTTTTAGTATACAGATACTAATATTTTCTATTTTCTCGACTCAAGTAATAATATTGTGGCTTTTTTCTCTTTTCTGAAACAGCTGGTCATACTGTCCAGACTTGTCATCCTCCTACCTCAAATGGCAGAGTTGCTGGAACTATAGGCCACATCCATCCCGCTGAGGTTGTACTGCAGCTTCAATAGGACAATGTGTTTACAGAAACTGCATTACCAAGCATTTAAAACTCTAGTACTAGTTAGGTGTGATGGCCCATGTCTGTAATCCCAGCACTCTGGGAGGCTGAAGCAGGAAGATCAAGTTGAAGTCCAGTCTAGGAGGAAATTTAGAAAGATTCTGTCTCAAAAAATAAATAAGTAAATAAATAAAAGCAAAAAGGGCTCGAGATGTAGGTCAATGTGAATGCCTTGGGTTCAATTATCAGGCAAAAATAAAAAAACAAAAGAAAAGCAAGTATTACTTCTGCAATTCGCAAGTTGCATCCTATCTAATAAGTTCACCACGGACTGGGAATGAAGCTCTGTGGGACAGCCTGAAACGTGAGACCCTGGGTTCATTCCTCTGCACAGGAGGAAAAATAAGTCCGTCCCTCTAAAAAAAACAAAATGTATTTTTCCAGGAAAAAGAAAAGTGTACGTTGTAATAATTCCCCACTTCCTTCCTAGAGGCCCATCCTGAAACTCCACGGAGAACCTGAGTCCTCTTTGTCCCTTAGTGACGTGACGCGCGTTCGGTACAAGCTACGTGTAGAACTCTGAATACCCTGGCCACTTAAGAAAGCAGCTTTTTCTTCTCAATGTCAAGTGTCAAAAGTAAATACAGCTCATGCAAAAAAGCTAAATTAAAAAAAACATACATTCGCCTTCAAAAACCGAGAGATAAAAGACCTCTGGAGCCGACTGCCCGCAAGTGCTCACCGGGACGCGCTGGAATCGCCAGGTCGGAGGCTGACGCGCGCTCAGCCAGTCTCCAGCGGCGGAAGTTCACTTCCTAGTGACAAATATTTCAAAAAGATTACATGCTTTTGAGGAGGCAAGCAGTATGTTGAAAAGATCCTAAAGAAACGACCTGAAGAATGATTCCTAAACGGCCTCCTGCGGGACCTCGGCGGCGACGGCCCAGCGGCCTTGGGGACCCGGCCGTCCAGAGGACGCGCGGCCCCGGAGGACACGAACGGAGCGTATCTGGCCTTTCCGAGGCTGAGCGGTGACCCTGGCCATATTCGGACTCCTACCGTCCCCTCCCGCCGCCCATCTGGTCCCCTTACCTCGCCTCACCGAAGCTGATTTATTTAGCCTAACCGCCACTAAGGGAAAAAAAGGAACTTGACCGCGCGGAGCCAGACCGGAAAAGACGGAGCTGGGGTGCCGTCACTTCCGCTTCCGAATTTGGACCGGAAGTACCCGGTGGAGGGGGTGGGGTCGGCTGTGGTGGAAGCGTTTAGGCAGGAGGGTTGGAGATACTTCCCAAATGGTTGCGGATGCCCTCCAGGTTTAACGCTGAGCAGGTTATTAAGGGAGGAATAGGGTCAGAGGCCACAGTGGAGGTCAAATGCTGTCCTCGGAGCGGGACTGCGGCCCCTAGCCAGAGACGAGTTGGAGGGGGAACTCGGCCCCACGCGCGGTTTCCCTTGGGAATAAGCCGGAAGGCGAAGCTGGAGGTGGGGATTCCCAAGCAGTTTGCCCTCTGTGTCTTTTCTGCCCCCACCTGTGTTCCTGCAGCTGCTCAGTAGCTCTGCCCTGTGTTGTACCCCCAAAATGAGGCAACGTCCAAAAGAAAAAAGCGCTTTATTTAAGCTGCTACCCAGCGGCACAGTCGCATTGGAATTTGCAGAACTATGCAACTAGGCTAGGTTTCTGAGGGGTTTATAAAGGGAAAAGCCACAAAGCAAAGGTGGGAGGGGGGCTAAGGGCGAAGAAGGCTTTTGTTGCCTTATTTGGTTTGGAGGCAAGTTTCTTTGCAGAGACAGCTATACCGGCAACTTGTGGTCAGTTACTGGAATTTTACAGAGTACAAAGGTTGAGACATTGCACCTGGTGGTCGGCTAGTTCCTGCAATTTTACAGAGTACAAAGGTTGAAACAGAGTACAGGGAAATGGCGCATACAGAACAGGACGGCGGCGCTTTGGTTAGAGTACAACACCCTGATGATAAGTTTGTTAGTGCATTAACTGCCCTATTATCAATCCATTTGGTTTTCTGGAGACAGTCTTACCAAGCTGGCCTCAAATTCGGGGTGATGCCTCTGCTTCAATCTCCCCAATGCTTCCCCACCCCCAGGTACCAGGTTTAGAGTCCTGAGACGCTCTTTCATGGAGCAACACTCCTTTCTTTTATTCTTTATTCTGAGAATAAATTGCCCAATCTGGCCTTGAACTCATGAGTCTTCTGCCTCAATTACATGAGATTGCAGACGTAATTCAGTCTTTAAACTTTGGTGTTTTGTTCGGTTTTTTTTTTTTTAATCGGTACCAGGGATCGAACTCACGACCACATGCCTGCAAGGCAGGTGCTTATGCCGCTGAGCTAAATCCCCAGCCCGTTTTGTTCTGTTTTGAGACAGTGCCTCACTGTGTGGTGTACGCGGACCCGGAGCTTGCTGCATAGCCTAAACTGGTTTTTTTTTTTTTTTAATCCAAATTATCTTTCTTTCTTTCTTTCTGTTTTTTTTTTTTTTTTTTTTTTTTTTGGTACTGGGGATCGAACTCACCCTAAACTGGTTTTGAATTTGTGATCCTGCTTCAGCCTCCGGAGTGCTGAGATTACTGGCATGTACCGCCATGCAGAGCCCATGCTAAAGCTCTTCATACATAGTTGATTCTGTTTCCAACAAACTGGTAACATTTTTTTTGGTACCAAGAATCAAACTCAGGACCTTGTGCTTGCCAGGCAGGCACTCGTGCCGCTGAGCTGTATCCCAGGCCTGAACTGGTATTTTTTGCAAAAACTTGAAAGCTTTTTTCTTCTCCAAATGTGTTTCTTTTGACTCCACGGGTCTTATCGTAAATTCAAGGCCTCTCATACTATGTCGTGAAATAGCACTGGCACCAGACAATCTTCCATATATTCAGCAACAGTTCTAAAGTTACTCCCCTTATCATTTTTGCTGTGGTTTTCAATGAGTGCCTTGTGTGGAATTAATACAGTTACTTACAACACTGATTTGTCAACATATTTTGTCACTGTTTGTACATATACATCATTACACATTTTATGAATCCATTGAATTGATGGATACTGGCAAATCTTCATATTTTGCTGTGCGGTTTTTTGGTATTGGGTGTTGAACTCATGGAGTGCTGAGCTACGTCCCCAGTCCTTTAGGGTTTCTCCTTATTTATTTGTTTTGGAAACAGGATCTAGCCAAATCATCCAGGCTGGCCTTGAACTCCCAATCCTTTTGCCTCAGTGTCACAAGTACCTGGGAAATCCTGTCATGATAACGTGGATGAACCTGGAAGACATTATGCTAAGTGAAATAAACTAAAGAAAGACAAAACTGGGCAAGTGATAAACCTCAGCGGCACAAATGCCTGCCTGGTAAGTGCGAGGTTGTGAGTTCAATCCCCAGCACCAAAAAAGAAAAAAGACAAAAGTGTACTCTCTCACTTACACATGGCTTCTAAAACCTGAACTCAGAAGCAAAGAAGAAAATAGTGGCCAGGTATTGAGGGAAAGCGAGATATCAATCAAAGGATCCATGTAGTGATGCAAACCTGTAATTCCAGCACTCTTGAGAGGCTAAGTGCAAGCTTGTGAAACCTAGAGGCACCCTGTCTCGAAATAAAAATTAAAAATAGGAATGTAGCAGTGCAAACACTTGGTTCAATCTCTAGTACTACAAAAGAAAAAAGATTAGAAAACTGTGAGTCCGCCTTGGTCACTTTTTCATTGCTGGGACAAAATTCCTGACCCACAATTTAAGGGACCACAGGTCTTTTTTGTCTTACAGTTTCAGGAGTTTCAGTCTGTGGGTGACAGGATCAAATGCAGAACCCGCATGGTGGAAAAGCCTGGCCAAAAGGAAAACAACTCACAGGGGGCAACGAAGAAGCAGAGAGGAAAGCAGAAGGGTTAAGCATTCAGACCATTCACCCTGTGGCCAGCCTCTAGCCAGGCCCCACCTCTGCACAGTAAGTGTGCTAGGAACTCATTTTGGACAAATCTGCTGATGACTATAGCACCGTCTTCATCTAATCACCTTCCAACTCATGAGACTTGAGGGATACCCAGATCTAAACCACAACAAAGCTCTAAGGTGAATAAGTATTTAAAACCTAATGTACAGTATTGTAAGTATAGTTAATAATAATATACTATATACTTGAAATCTGTTAAAACAGTAGAAAGTGTCTCATGACACCAAAGAACAAAAGGTATTTGAGGTAATGCTAATTAATTTCATTCTAGTAATAATTTATATACATTTATATAACCTCACATCATGCTGTACACCCTAAATATACACAATTTGTGCTCTCAATTTTGCCTCCATAAACATAGAGAAAACAAAGCTTTAATAAAATTAGATATTAATGAAAAATCAAAAATGCTAATTAGCAAAATCATGTTGGGAATTCAATTTTAGCAATAGGATAATAGTCACAGGCCTCAAATGGTTATATGACAGGAAAAGTGGCAGTTCTTCAAAATGAGGTATTCAGGGCTGGGGATTTAGCTCAGCGGCTTAAGCGCCTGCCTGGCAAGTGCAAGGTTGTGAGTTCGATCCCCAGTACCAAAAAAAAAAAAAAAAAAAAAGAAAAAAGAAAAAAAAATGAGGTATTCATTTGAGGTGATAAAGCAATTACAAAACAAATTTTAAAATGACACCACGATGGAGGAAAAAAGAAACAAAATAAAGCATTCTATGGAGTGAATTTTGTGCCTGCAGTGTTCCTATTCCGGAACAACACCCTGTTAAGGGCTTTGTAGAGATAAATGAACCTTGCAGAGGTAATGAGGGTTAGATGAAATTGTGAGATTTGACTTTCACAATTGTAACTTATAAAGAATGGACAGTGCTGGATGTGATGGTACAAACCTATAAGCCCAGAACTCTGGGAGACAAAAGCAGGAGGATCACATATTTGAGTCCAGCCTGGGCAATTTAGTGACTTAGTGAGACCTCTCAAAGTGAGAAAGGGCTGGAGAACATAGTTCAGTGTGAATGTCCTGGGTTCAATCCCTAGTACTGAAGGAAAAGAAAGGCCAGCAGACAGAAAGTGCTGGCAACTAGCTGAATGGTAGAGCACCTATCTAGCACACTCGAGGCCCTGAGTTCCAAGCCCAGCACTGGAAAAACAGGTAAGCAAACAAACAGAAAAAAACATACTACATAATTTAAGCTTCCACAACATTGAAAAAAATAAAGTTATTTAAGCCAAACAATCTGTGGTAATTTGCTAAGATAGTACCACGTAACTGCCATAGATTATGAAACAGAAATGCACTATAGTAATGAAACTCAATTTTTCTTTTTCTCTTTTTTTTTTTCTTTTGTCCTGCCGTTCTGGGGACCAAACCCAAGGCCTCATGCATGCCAGGCAGGCAGGTTTTTACTAAGCTACACACCCAGCCCCAAATCCATTTCTTTGTAGTGAATTTTTAAAAACTGAATACATTCTGTAATTATAATCACACGTTTTTAAAGTCTTGCTTCCTGCTGCTATTGTTGTTGTTGTAGTTTTGTTGTTTGAGACAGATTCTGTGTAGCCCGGGCTGGGATTGAACTCACAGCAATCCTCCTGGCTCAGCCTCAGCAGTGTTGCGATTACATGCTCAACTAATAGATTCTTAAATCATTTGACACAAATCCTCTGCCAGCTGGTGAAAAGAAGGAAGAAAGACTGGACCATATGAAATCTATGACAGCCAGATCAGTGATTAGTAAAGAGGAAAAACAATTATACACCATTTAGGACTAGTTAAAAAAAAGCATGATTTTACTGCTTCTGGTTACTACTGTAGAGGTAGAGTATAATTTCTTCAGGAAAGCCCTTAAGGCTATGTAAAGACTATAATTTGTAACAATGTTTAGTAACACAGTAAAATTCAGTATACAGTGGCAGAGCACTTGCTAAGCATGTGTAAGGCCTTGAGTTCAGCTGTCAGTACTCACACATACGCAGGTGCACACACACACACCACAGACACATCAGTACATAAAATTCAGCTGGGTGTGGCAGTGCACACCTGTAATCCCAGCACCCCAGCAGGCTGAGGCAGAAGGATCACAAGTTCAAATCAGAGACTTAGGGCAACTCAGAGACTTAGCCCCAGTGCCAAAAAATTAAAAAAGGGTTGGGGATGTAGTTCAGTGTGAAGAGGCAGGGTTCAACCCTCAAGACTGTGGAAAAAAAGATTGCCTAAGTTTTGTTGTTGTTGGTGGTGGTGGTGCCAGAGATTGAACTCATGACCGCGTGCTTGCCAGGCAGGTGTTGTGGCCAACTAAGTTTTACATATTTACCATCATAAATCAGCAGGACAATTCTGGATAGTAAGACTGGGGGTGGTTTGTCAATTTTTATCACCCGAGCCCAGGATGCAAGCAGCCAGCAGTACTGACTTCTCTGATTTGAAAATGTCCACACTCAGGCACCTCCGAGCAAATTCCTCGGGCAACAAGGTTGATTTCAATCAGTATGGCATCCAAGGCCATGCACGACTCTGTGCAACACATACAGAGTGGTTAAAACCACTCTCACTGTGTGGTTGCTAACAATGAAAGGTGGCAACCCATTCGTAGCAACATTTACAAACCAGGAGAGAAGCAATGACTCGCTTCTCTCCATGAGTACACTTGGGTTAGCATCGATTACACTGTGTTGATTAAGCACCACCATAGTTAACCATGACATCACCCAAGATTGATCAAGCATCAGAAGTATACACCTTTAAAGCCAAAGGTAGTGGTGCATACCTGTAACCCCAGCACTCAGAAAGCTGAGGAAGGAGGATCTGACTTCATGACCAAATGGGCTACATATCGAGACTATTTAGAGATACAGTCTCATTATGTAGCTCAGACTGGCCTTGATTTCTGCATGTAGCCCAGGCTGGTCTTGAACTCATGGTGATCCTCCTGCCTCAGCTTATTGAGTGCTGGGATTACAGGCATGTGCCACCATGCCCAGCTCCTAAATTTCTACCCAAATGGAATGTGTCAAATATAAAGGGCATCAAAAACAGGGTCAGAATGTCAGATGGAACTAAGAGGGCCTTCTCAACCAACTTTCACCTAGTTGTCAAGGAACTTGCTACAGTGGCTGGGTCTGTGAGGCAGGAGGCCCCACCAAAATAATCAAATGCTTGAATGCCAGAAACTAACTTTCTTTAGTGAGCAACTCACAAAGCTTGCTGTGGAAGAGATTTTTTGGGTTTTTTTTGGCACTGGGGATTGAATCAAGGCCTTGCTAGGCAAGAGTGCTACTACTGAGCTACACCTGCCCACCTTTCCCTTTGCAGACTTTCTTTCTCTCTCTAAGACAAGGTCTCATTATATAGTTCAGGCTGCCTTCGAACTCACAGCAATCATCCTGCCTCAGCCTCCCAAGTACTGGCATTACAGATGTGAGCCACCACACCTGACTTCTTGTCTTTTCAAACACCTATGTAGTCCAGATGTCACTGGGAACTCATGGTAATCCTCCTACAGGTATAGGGAAAAATAAAACTGCCAACCTGCTTGACGTCAGATACATCAAGTCTGTGTTCCCTGAAATGGACAAATGAATTCCAGAGGACAAAGTGGGTTAGGAGTAGGAAAGGTTTATTGGGGAATCTGAATGATTCCTGGGAAACAATTTATACAGCAGTCACCACTTGGTCACAGCGTGAGGGCAACTACAATCAGTCTATACAGGATTAAAGTCTAGCTGCTCAGCTAATATTAGGCCAGTAGGGAAGCAGGTCACATACCAAGGGTACATGGAAAAGACAAAGGCGTTTTGGGGGAGGGATGGGTACAGATGCTTTGGTCACCCACTTGGGTGACTGATGTCTACCTGGACTTTACAGGACCAGGTAACAGCAATTATAGTATGATTCTAAATTACTGTTTATCTCAGGATAAATTACTGTTTATCCTGAGGACTGCAGGCCTGGCCATTCTATCTGTTGTAGTCAGGGGTTGTACACAGAACAATTAGAATAAGGACATGGTGTTTATAATATTATTTTATGATGGTCACCCAGAGTTAACACAAGTTAATGCAGGAAATCTATTCACAACACCAAAGACATAGAATATTTAGCCAAGGGCCTAAATCCCACAGCAATGTCTCACGTGAGTCCAGATGAAAACCCAGAGCTCATGACATTGCCTCCCACGAGTCCAACTGGAGGTCTAGAGCCCACAAGAAGGACTCACGCCAGTCTCTTTTATGGATACGTGCCGGGAAGGCCCAAAGGTCAGCGGTAGAAACTAGGTAGTCCATGCCAGCAGGGTGAAGGGCTGTGCTGATAGGTTGAGGGTTCTACGCTGGAGCCGAGAAGTCACACTCACAACCAACACCAGGGCTGTCCTGAAAAGCACCACAGCCATCCTCAGCGACACGGAGGCCCCAGCTCCTCCGATGACAAGCACAGTCGAGCACATGCCAGGGAGCCAGCGTGACGAGTTCATCCTGGAGACCAAGCGGCACACGTCTTCCCCTCCGGAGCCAGGAAGCAACGCTTGATGTGAGGACCAGAGCTTCAGGAGAACCTAACGGCTCAAACAGCAACATGTAGAAGAACCCACAATGCCTCAACGTCTCAACGCCATAAGGTCTTAACGTTCCTCCTTCTCCTTCTCCACATCTCCATTTATGCTGGCAACTTTCCTCAGGTGAAACATCTCTGCTCAGCGCCACGCTGATGTAATCCAGCTGGCGTTAAATTGACCACCAGTTCTTAATCCATAACACCATCTTTATCCCAAGACCTGGTCTTTTTACATGCATCTCCATCCATGATTCTGATGTTGTTACTTTATCTGCTGTGACAGTCCAGTCCCTTTCTGACTGTATATTGGTTTCTAACTCAGCTGCCCATAATACTGCCTCCGCCTCTCTGATGCTGGCCCTACAGGCATGCGCCACCACACCCAGCTGTTTGGAGACTTTTACAGAGGGGCGCGCAGTGGATGAAAGCTTCCTTCGCCTGATGAGTGGGATCTCAGACTGGTCCGCGCCAGTGAACACGAACAGGTGTAAGGTATCTCTGAGGAGGCCCCAGGGCAACTCAGGCCACACCTGTCTCTCTGCGTCCCCTACTCACCTCCAGGTCCCACAAACACATGGGGAATCACTAAAGCCTGCATAGAAACACCAGTTGAAAAGAGAAAAGGGATCCAAAGAGAGCGAGCGCGAGAGACCATGTGTCAATTTGCAATTGATGGCAACACAAAACTGTCGTCACTTCCGCTTCCTGCCGTAGCCATAATATGCCTTAAACAGTCACCGTCCTGCAGAAATTCTAATTTTCTTCCTGTGTGTGTGTGTGTGTGTGTGCGGGTGCGTGTGCAAATGGAAACCTGTTGCCTCAGAGATAGAACAGGAGGCAAAACCAAGGCCAGCCGCCCAATATGAGGTCAGAGCTAGGCCCGGGGTATTTCCGGGGCGGGGCTGAGCTGAGACCACGCCCACACACTGTGTTGACTGGGAGGGCATGTTGGGGTGGGGCAGGTGATTCCAGTTCCTGGAGTGTCTACACCGAGTCTTCATCTGGTCGCCTGCCAGTGCCTAGCATAGTCTGTCTTCCAGTCTATTCTGACAGTCTTTATTTACCTTTATTTGTTTTTTTGTTTGTTTGGCTTTGTTTTTGGTACAGGGAATCTAACTCAAGCGCTTGCACTTACCAGGCAAGTGCTTGAGCCACTGAGCTAAATCCCCAGCGCCCCCCACTCACAATTTGTTTTATCTGGAGACTCTACTAAACTTTAATAATTGATTCTTTGAGTTTGCATTGTACTGATTCTTTTTGTAAATTTGAAGTTTTTCTTTTCTTTCTTTCTTTTTTTTTTAATCTTTTTGAGACAGGGTCTCGCTATGCAGTTCAGGCTGGCCTTGTGCTCACTTTGTAGCCCAAGCTGGTCTCGAACTCGTAACAATCCTCCTGCCTCAGCCGCCTGAGTGCTGGGATTACAGCTGTGCGACACCACACCCGGCTTGTAAATTTGAAGTTTTTCTTGAAAATGTATTTTTGTGGTGCAATGGTACAGCACCAGTCTACTATACATCAGGGCCCAATAGGTTTTATTTTTGTTTTTTTTTTTTTTTTTTTTTTTGTCGTTGAGACAGGGTCTGGCTATGTAGTTCAAGCTAGCTTTGAACTGACTAGCCCAAACTGGCCTTGAACTCATGGTGATCTTCCTGCCTCAGCCTCCTGAGTGCTGGGATTACAGGTGTGCACTGCCATGCAAGGCTAAAAATCGATTTTATTTATTGGATTTCTTACCATAAATTCTATGCCCCCAATCCTTTTTTTTTTCTTCTTCCTGGTACTGGGGATTGAGCCCAGGGCCTTTGCACTGAGGTACCTTTTTGTTTTCTTTTAATTTTGAGACAGGGTCTCACTAAATTGCAAATCACAGAATTTGAGTTTATCCTCCTGCCTCAGTTTCCCAATGTGGTGAGTTTATAGGCCTGCACCACCACAGCTGGGTACTACTGGCCCTTTTTAATTTATCTGAACATCATACTGAACTCTAATTATAGTGCTCTAATGGTTCTCTAATTCTAATAGTTCTCTAATTATAGAGCTCTAATGGTTCTCTAATTCTAATAGTTCTCTAATTATAGAGATCTAATGATTGACTCTACTGCATTTTCAATGCAACTGTATTTGTTGTAATTTTTTTCAAACATATTGCTGTTGTTATTTTTGTGATTGGACTACATTGGCCTGGGACCACCTATATGACACTTCAAAATACCACCAGTGTTACTGGGTATTCTTCAAGGGTTATTTGGAAATGTAACATAATCCCAATAAAGATGTCAAAAGATTTTTATGGAATTAGGCTCGTGATGCCAAAATTGATATGGGGGAAAAGTCTGATAATAACCAAGAAAACACTGAAAAATGAAAGCAATGATGGCCTATGAGTATTAAAAACATAATATCCTATGTCTATGCCAGTGCCTATAATCACAGCTCCAAGGCAGGGTGGAAGGCAAGTCTGAGTCCCATCTGCAGAAGTTAGTGAGACCCTATTTTCAGAATTAAAAATAAATAGGGATGGGGATGTGGCTCAGTGCAAAGACCCTGGGTTCGATCCCTAATATCACCATGAATAAGTAAATACCTGTAAATAAAAATAATAAAAATATACTATGAAACCACCATATGTGGTACTGACAATCAACGGGAAATAGACAAGTGGAATATCTGGAAATAGGTCCAAGACAATACGGAAATTTACTTTTGGGTGTGTTTTTGTTTTGCGGTAGGGTCTTTCTATGTAACCCAGGCTGGCCTGGAACTCATGGAGATCCTTCTGCCTCAGTCTCCGCGGGGCTGGGGGTTACAGGCATGTGCCACCACACCCGGCTGCAATGGAAATTTAATTTATAAATGTACAGTGTTTCGGATCAAGGAGGCACAACTGCACTGTACAGATTATAATAAAAGGTACTAAAAGAACTGTTTAACCATCTGGGAAGAGTACATTAAATGTATATCTTATACCAAATACAACGATAAACTTCAAACGGATCAGATATACAAATGTGAAAAACAACAAACCTGTATGTAGTGTGCTCCGGTGACTCATTGTCTGATTGAGGAAAAGGATGTGGCCACGAGGTGGCGGTAGCACACGGAGTGATTTGGGCAGCGCTTTGCAAAATTAGCAGGCGGGAAAGCCAAGGTCCTCCCAGCAAGGGTGGAGAGGAACAGAGCTGTGGAAGGGAAGGAGGTCAGCAGCGCTTCCCTCGCTAACTGGGTGATTCTGCTCAGCAGCCTGGCGGGGAGTTTCTGGATAAGAAAGCTCTGAAGGGCAGTAGGGGCGTGGGGTCTTTGTAGCTGCAGGGTTTGTTCTATGGCTAGGAAATGGTCACAATTTGGAGAAACAAACAAGGCAGGTGTACTCAAAATAACTTGTGAGGCCGTGTTTCCAACAACTCACTGCGAAGAATGGTGGGGTGAACATTGGTATATAAACATCTCCGGGTCCCTGCTTTCTTGCATATTTGGATGTGTCCAAAATAAATGACTGAATCATTTGTTAATTGTTTCATGTTTTGGGGACCTGTCACCCTCTGTTTTCCAGACCTGCTACAACATTTCACACCAGTAACGCGCAAGGTTTGCAGTTTCATCACACCCTCACCAATCTTTATTTTCTTTGTTTTTCGGGTACTGATCATCGTAGCTGGGGTAAAGTGACAGATATCACCGGGATAGTTTTGATTTCAGGTCACCTAAGATTTAGTGAATTGCGCATTTCTTCATGGACTTACGGTCTGGATACCTTCGGTGAGATTAAGTCCTTTTCCATATTTGAATATTTTTGTTATTCTTGCATTTGTAGATGTTCTGTATTATGCACTCGGTACTCTACCTCATCAGATGCACCTATTATTTGTAAATAGTTTCTCTCCTTCAATGGGTTGCGTTCTCACTGTTACTGGTCTTTGATGGATATCATTTCTAATATTAATGAGATTCAAATCATTTATTTGCCTGTTAATGCCTGTACATTTGGTGTCACATTTAAGAGATCATTTCCAAATCCGGTATCAAGCATTTTCTCCTGTTTTTTCTTAAAGAGTTTTATAGCATTAGGTCCTACAAGTAAGTTTTTGATCCATTTTGAGTTAATTTTTATATATGGTGTGAAATAAGGTTTCAACCGCATTCTTTTGTGCAGAAATAGCTACTTTCTCCAGCATCATTTTTCCCTGCCAACAGCTTGATTATGGTGTCACTGGTAAATAAAAAATATATATACTGGGTTGGGGTGTAGCTCAGTGTAGAACACTTACCTAGATGCACAAAGTTCTGGTTCGATCTCCAGCACCTAAAAAAATGTACAGCCTTAAGAAGTGCAATGTGATGATTTGATATGTGTATATTTTTAAATGGTTACCATAAATTTACACACATCTATGACCTCCTATATTTAGCATGGGCGAGGTATTAAAGAGCTATTGTCTTAGCAAACTCCAAGCATTCAATGCAATGTGACTAATTTCACCAAGTTGTAAATCAAACATGCAAAATTTATTCATCTTATAAATCAGTTTGTTCCTTTTGAGCTACATTTCCCAGTTCCCTTCCCGCACCATTTACCTGAGAACAGCAGCCTATTCTCAGCATCTACAACTTCAGCTTTTAAAAATCATATCCCTGGGCTGGGGATTTAGCTCAGTGGCACAAGTGCCTGCCTGGCACATGTGAGGTCGTGAGTTTGATCTCCGGTACCACAAAAAAAAAAAAAATCATATCCCTGTAATCCCAGCACTCGGGAGGCTGAGGCAGGAGGATCGCTGCAAGTTTGAGGCCAGCATAGGCTACAAAGTGAGTTCAAGACCAACCTGAACTGTCTCAAAAAGACAATAAATAAATAAATAATTAAAAAAATTTTTAGAGCTGGTGGTATAGCTCAGTGGCACAGTACCTACTGGCAAGCACAAGGTCCTGAGTTCGATTCCCAGTACCAAAAACAAATTTCTTTTAAAGGCTGGGGATGTAGCTCAACATTGTAATGCTTGCCTAGCATGGAGCAGGCCCTGGATTCAAATCACAGTGCCACCAAAAAATCCAATGTGTGTGTATGTCTACTCATCTGTCAAGGGACTTTTCGGTTGCTTCCCTATCTTCTCTGCTGTGAATAATACTAATTTGGGCATGGTGGCACACACCTGTGTTTCCAGTGCTCAGGAGGCTGAGACAGGAGACTGCATGTCTGAGCCCAACCTAGGCAACTTAGTGAGACCCTGTCTCACAATAAAGAAAATTAAAAAGGGATAGGGATGTAACTCAGTGCAAAGGCCCTGGATTCCATCCCCAGTACTGGAAAGAAAAAAAAAAGTCCTATAGAATGGAAACTGCCTCACTTGCTTGACAAGCAAAAAGGTTCTCTGCACTCTTTTTAAAATTTCTTATTTTTATTTATTTATTTTTTTTTTTGTATTGGAGATCAAACTCATGACCTTGGGCTTGTCAGGGAGGCACTTATGCTGCTGAGCTAAATCCCCAGCCTCTTAAAATTTCTTTCGAGGAGTTTTGCCATGTTGCCCAGCGTAACACCAAAATCCTGAGCTCAGGGATCCTCCTGCTTCAGCCTCCCATGTAGCTTAGATTAAAGGGGTACAACACTGCACCCAGCTCCTCTACTCTGCATTTTACACCTTCTGCAAGGTATGCAAAGTTTAAGAAAGTTCCACCACATTCCTTACATGCCACATTCCTGGACGTGTTTTTAATACCAACTACTCAGGAGGCTGAGGCAGGAGGATCACAAGTACAAGGCCAACTTGGACAATTTAGTGAGAACCTGTCTCAAAGAATAAAGGGTTTGGGATGTAGCTCAGTAGCAGAGTACCCCTGGGTTTGATCCCAAGTACTGCACCCCTATTATATTTAATTTTATACTAAGAGAAACCTATTCATTCCTTACATTCTTTAGTTTTTGTTGCTCCATTCTCCTAGATCCTTTTACAAGATCATGTTAGGTATACTGGTTCTAATAAGAATTTAAATGTGTTGCATGTGGTGATACATGCCTGTGATCCCAGCACTCTTGGAAGGCTGAGGTGGGCTGAGGACATAGCTCAGTGCAAAGGCCCTGGGTTCAGTTCCCAGGGCTGAAAAAAGTCTTAAGACTGAAACACCGTACAGGTGAAGGCTGTTCTCCATTATACCTTGGCACATGAATATTAAGGACTGGGGAATAACTAAAGAGTTTACCACATTGCTTACTATATTGTTTAGCTAGAGTTGTCACAAGAAAATGCCACACCCTGGGTGACTTAAATTTCTTTAAGTTTTGTAGGCTATAGTTAAAGAGAGGAGGGTCGGAAATGTTTTCTTTTAGAAGTCTTGATCTTTTCCAAGAATCTTTTCTTGTCTTGTCCCTTCACCTTGAATGGTCTGTTCCTGCTAAGATGGCTAAACTACACTCTGCTTTTTAAATTTTAAATCGGATAAAACCAAGGAAAATAAAACAGAATAAAGCCAATCAAAATAAACCAGTATAAGTGATATAGGACTTTAAAACCTTACGAAATCAACAATAGTTACCATAATGCCTTTTGTTGTCTTCAAAATAGCTGCAGATAACTTTGGACAAAGTAAAAATCAAACAGAACAGACTAGAACAGAAACAATAAAAACAAAACAATGAATGCAATAAAGGGCTTCAAAGCAAGCCAATAGTAAATCCAAAATGGCTACCATAATATGTCTTGCTATCTTAGAAACAGCTGCTCCTGCCATCAGATTTAACATAATCAAACAAAATAAAAGAGAATAAAACCCAACCCAACAAAACAATGAAAATGATATGGTTTCTAGGTGGGGACCCCTTCCTGGTGAGGACTAGTTCTCTCCCCCTGCAGTCTGTGAATGGCGCTCAGAGAGAGGCTTGGGTCGGGCTGTCCCCACTCCGGCAGCCTGTGCACCATGCTGGTTTCCGGGTGGGGAATCACCTGGTGAGGCCTGGTTCTCTCCGCACCGCAGTCTGCAAATGGCATTCACTATACTCAGTTTTATGAAATTGGAAGTTAAACAGTAAACCAGCTTTCAAGGCTATGACATTAAGATAACACACCAAGGGCCTGGAAGTTAAAAAGTCAGCCCAGCCTTGAAAGACTGGTCGGCAAAGACCCGAGCCACAAACAGAAAAACAACAACAACGAGACAGCTCGGACCCCGGAATGAAATCGAGGAAGCAAGAGAATTTGGGAGCAAAGACTTTATTCCAGGCCTGGTGACCCAGTCTCATCAGGATCGAGTCGAGACTGAGTATCGAACAGTCTACAAGCGGCATATTTAAAGCTCAAAACCACAAACCCCAAATCACAGGGAATTTTTTTTTTTTACCTTAAAGAACACCTAGTGTGTTTTGGTGCTTTCTGTTAGCCTTGGCCAATTTTAAAAATAGCATGTTTTGAAATAGGGTTGCACAGTTTTGAGGTCAGCTTGCCCCATATCACTTGGGTGGTCATTTTCCACCCAAACGATATGGGAACAGGAATTTACTACATATCTCCGGGAACACAGATGTTTAAAATAGCAACTTATTTAGTGAGACGCACTACAGAACAGACATGGCGACGCTTTGGTTAGTTTAGGACATAACACAACGAAAACAAAACTAGAATCTTAAAACTCAAACCTACTATGGCAGGGAAGTGACAACTGCTCTGAAACCAAGTTAGGGACTTTCCCAGATGATAAGAGACAAATCCCAAGTGGTTAGGGACAAACACATGTGTAAGTACTAAAGTACCCTACAATGACCTTTATTACCATTGTAAATATCACACAACAGGGAGACTTAAGACGAGAATGAGAACCAGGCGTGGTAACGCACACCTAGCATCCTAGCACTCAGGAGGCTGGCGCAGGAGGACCGCAGGCTTGATACCAGCCTGGACTGCATGGTACATAGTATACAGACACTTTCTTGTCCTTAGGACAAAATACCCAATACCTGCAATTTAAAGGAGGAGAAATTCATTCTGGCTTACGGTTTTGGTTGGCTCAATCCATGGCCTGCCAGCTCCAAGGTAGAAATGGCATGGTGGAAGGGGCCTTCAGGAGAAAGCGGCTCACATCATGGCTAGGAAGTAGAGTGGGGATAAGTTGGGACGGGAATAGACCCTTCCGGGCCCTCGGGGACCACCTCCTAACAGCACATTCAGTTATGAACTCATCAGTGCCCTAATCTACTGATGCATATCGCTGGGAGCTGGCAATGGACCACAGGTGCAGGGCTGGGGCATGGCTGTCCTAAGAACAAAGAGCACCTGGGACGAGCCGTGAAGACACTGCTTCAGCCCAGAGGACACCCAGCCCCAAGACAATCGGAACAGTGGGTCGCTAGGGCCATGGGGTGTCATGTGACATTAAGTTGCTAAAAAGGTGTAAATAAAGCCCCCTGAAGTTCCTTTCCTCTCAGCCAGAGAGTAAGGGTTCCACCCCAGCTTTATCTCTTCTTTATTTTCTCATCCTCCCACAGTCCTTCACCCAGAGAACCCCAAGGGCCATGTGGGTTGTGGCAGAGTGTAACATCCTCATAAGCCAGTCACCTTGCAAAAGCCCTGCTCTTGAACACAGGAGAGTTTAGGGGGCATTTTTGTGTTGTTTTTTTGAGACAGGTCTCACAGTGTAGTTCAGGCTGGGCTTAAACTCACCATGTAGCCCAGACTGGACTTGAACTTGCAGCAATCCTCCTGCCTCAGCTTCCCAAGTGCTGGGATTACAAGTGTGCACCACCATGACTGGTTTCGGAGGACGTTAGATTGATTGATTAACCCATGGATTATTTTGGGACCAGGGATCAGCACTTACAAGCTCGCACTTGCCAGGCAGGCACTTATGCTGCTGGGCTAAGATTTAAACCATACCAGAAACTCTATTTCAAAAAAAGACATTTCAAAAATGATGGTAGGGGCCGGGGGTTTAGCTCAGCAGTGTAAGTACCCGCTTGGCTAAGCGCAAGGTTGTGAGGTCAATCCCTAGTACAAAAAAAAAAAGTTTAGGAGGCTGGTGCTTCAGCTCCGATGTGCAAAAAAGGATGGTAATCAGTCGTGTGTCCTAGAAAGAGGCACAGGGAAGCATGCAGGCACTGTTAAAACGCCACCTCTCCATGGGGTGACATCAAGAGACCAGGTCCCCACAGATGCCGTCACGGCTGTATGCCTTTGCCATTTATCTGAGTCAGCCTGAGATTTCTGGCCCGGTGTGCTTCCCCCACCCTTGTGCTTGAGCATAAGAATGGAAAATCCTGTTCCTGTGTCACTGAGATTCCTCCTGACTCTCTGAGAAGCCCAAGGACCCGCAGAGCCAGCAACACTGCTACTGGGATACTTCCTTCTTTTTCTTCCTGTGGTGCTAGCAACTGCACCCAGGACCTTGGACGGGCTAGGGAAATGCTCTGCCCCTAAGCAGTACCCCAGCTCTTCTGCTAAACTCCATCACGAGACAGGGTCTCGCTAAGATGCCCACCTGGCCTCGAACTTGTGATCCTCCTGCCTGAGCCTCTCAAGGAGCTGAGATGAGAGATGTGTGCCGCTGCACCCAGCCAGGTTGAATTTTTTATTGTGTTTATTAAGAACTGAGTGCCAGAGCAAGGTGTGATGGCACATGCCTGTCACCCTAGCACTGAGGAGGAGAGAGGACCACTTTGAGTTCAAGGCCAGCCTGGAGTACATAGCAGCGAAACCAAAGAAAATAAAAAGAGATTGGTACCCGCTGGGAGTGGTATCACATGCCAGGAATCCCAGATACTATTCAAATCAGCTTGGGCAATTTAAGAGAAGTCTTGTGTCAAAATAGAATTTCTTAAAAAGGTTTGAGGAGACTGGAGTATAGCTCAGTGGTAGAACATTTGCCTAGCTTGTGAGGCCTGGAGTTTTGACGTGAGGCCTAGCACTACTGCCCTCACCAAAAACAAAACAAAACAAAACCAAACCTGGAGGGGTAGCCCAGAGGTGGTAGAGCAAGTAGTATGCACAAGGCCCTTGATTTAATCCCAGACTGCAAATAGAGCAAAAAATCAGGTGTGGTGGTGAGCACCTGTAATCCTAGCTCTCTGGTCAACTGAGGCAGGATCATAAACTTGAGCCCAGTGTGGAAAACTTTGTGAGACTCACTATCAAAAATTTAAAAGAGAACTGGGGATACAGCTCAGTGTGAAGGCCCCGGGTTCAACACCCAGTACTGCAAAACAAACAAACAAACACAGATGTGGAAAAAGAAGTTAAACCCAATTACCCGGTGAATGTTCCCCAAATCTCTTCTATCAATATGGACTTCTCACCACTGGAAATCAACCCTCCCTCCAAACAAGATCTTTGTACTGAGTCAAACCCCAGACCCTTTTTTGTTTCATTTAATTTTGTTTTCTTTGAGACAGGGTCTTGCTAAGTCACTAGATTGCCCAAGGTGGGCTTGAATTTGAGATCCTCCTGCTCCAGCCTCCCAGAATGCTGCGATTACAGGCATGTGCCACCCCGTGTGTTTCACATAGGGGGTTTTTCCTCTCTGATCAACCATTTTCATTAAGGCCTGAGCTAAGGTGCTAGAACATGGCTCAGCGGTAGAATATATGCACACTGTGCTCCAGGCCGATTCGGTCCATGGTATCGAAAGACAAAAACTCAGTCAGTATGTAATTTGTCAAGTAATAATTTCTTAGGTTTAAAAAAACAAAACAAAACAAAACTCAAAGAAAAAAAAACACCTGAGATAAAAATGAAGTCGCATTCCCCTCACATTGCTTGACGATGTTAAATTTTTTCACATCTCTCAAGTGAACGTGATCCTGTAGCTTTCCAGCAATTCTCATAATTATTTTTTGTCTTTTTGAGACAGGGAATCATTATTTAAACAACTTCCGCGAAGCATCTATTTATTTTGAGGGGTCTGATTTTTAAAAAATTCTTCATGTAGTGTAGATACTAGTTCTCTGTGTGAGAAATAGCTGGCAATTTTTTCCCATTCTGTAGGTTTTCTTTTCACTTTGTTGGTTGTTTCTTTTGTGATGCAGCATTTGACCCAGCTATTCCCCTTTTATGTACCTTCCCAAAAGACTGAAAGACACCATATTACAATGCTCCATGCATAGCCACGTTGATAGCAGCACAATCCATCATACCTAAATCTTGGAAGTGATCTATTGTGTCCATCAGCAGATGAATGGACAAACATGTGGTGTTTATACACAATGGAGAACTATTCTGTCATGAAGAAAGATACCCTTGAGTCATTTATAGGAAAATGGATGCACCTGGAGACCATAAAGTTCAGTGAATTAAATCAGACACACAAGCTTAAATATCACATGGCTTCTTAAATTATAAATAAAGAGCAAAATAAAAATAGGTAATAGGAAATAGAGAGAAACAGGAAATAGAGATCTTTCTCAAACTGGAATCCAGAGATGGAGGAAGAAAGGAGGGATGAGAGAAAGGGAATGAAGAAAGGAATTAAGATGTATTATGTACATGTACCAACTCTATGCAGGAATGTAATGTACATTACATACTGCAAGCCTGTACATTATGTACTGTAAGCATGCACTAATAAAAAAATAAAATACAAAATACCAAAGATAGCCAAACAACCCTGAAAATAGTCCAAAAGAAGCCAGAGGGGGAAAATGCAGTAGAGGCGCTGGGGGCATAGTTCCGTGTCAAGCACTTCCTTAACATGCAGGAGGCTGTAGGTTGGACCCTCACTACTGACTAAAATAGTGGGGCCTGGGCTGTACCTCAGTGGTAGACTGCTTGTGCAAAGACCTGGGATCCATCTCCAGCACTTAAAACATATATAAATATAATACAATCTATAAAAATGTACATATAATATATAAATTTAATAAATATGAAAATAAATAGAAAATATATAATAAATATATAATTCTTAACCTAACAAAGAACTTCTTCAAAATGCAATGTATTCCATTAACAGACTATCTGTGAGGTTGTGACAGAAGGAACACAAGACTGAGGTCAGCCTGGGTGATTTAGCCATCAATGAGACCTATCTCAATTTTAAAAACAACTGCATCAGCCCAGCGTGGTGACACACACCAGTAACGCCAGCACATGGAAGGCTGTGGCAGGAGGATTGTCACAAGTTTGAGATCAGCCTGGATTACATAATGAGTTCAGGGCCACGCTCCTCTACAAAGCAAAACCCTGCCCCCAAAAGAAAACAAAAAGAGACAGATCTGGGGATGCAGCTCAGTGCAAAGGCCCTGGGTTCAATTCCCAGCACCACAAAATAAAGAAAAAAGATTTTATTTTGCTGATTCATTTGTGTGTAGAAGAAACAGGATGGGAGTTTGGGATTATTTTAAAGTACTAAAGCTATTGGTGAAATAGCATACTTTTATGAATGTGAAATGGCATGTGAATATTAATGCATGTGATATATTTGAAGAATATACCACATTCTGTAGCTTCCCAGGACCTGTGTGATAACATCAGACATCAAAATTTTTTGTGTGGAACTAATGAAAGATTTCCTACAAGTACTACTATAAGGCTTCTCACCAGTCTGACTTCTTACACACTATGATATGAAAACTTAATGTACATTCTTCCATAATCCTATTGGGCTTTCAGAACTCTAAACTCCCACATAGCATATATTCCTTACTTTCATAGTAAAAGAAACGTTCTCACTTCCCTTATTTGTTTGGTTTTTGTGGTTTTGAGGAATGACCCGGGGTCTTCACATTGAGCTACCTCCCCAGTTTTGTTTTTCTCTTCTCTCTTCTCTTCTCTTCTCTTCTCTTCTCTTCTCTTCTCTTCTCTTCTCTTCCCTTCCCTTCCCTTCCCTTCCCTTCCCTTCCCTTCTCTTCTCTTCTCTTCTTTCTTTTCTTTTTTTGTTGAGACAAGGTCTTGCTGTACCACCAAGCTGACCAGGCTGCTGGACTTGAATTAGAAATCTGCCTGCCCTCAGCCTGCTATAGTGCTCGGTTTAAGGCATGTATCACTGTGTCCACCTCTTTATTTTCATATATTCTATCACCAGGTGGCTTGGATGTAAATATTCAGATCCAATGAACACTTAAAGATCTTTTATTACTTCTTTCCAATTCAAAGACTTTCTCTCCTATGTGATTTCTTTCCTGTTAAGAAATACTGCTCATTCTCATCACTTCTCTCCTGCATGGATTTGCATGTGATATTTTTTTTTCTGCAATGATATTTTGCAATGTTGCTCAGGCTAGACTCAAACTCTAGATCTTTCTGCTTCAACCTCTGGAGTAGCTAAAGTGGTACACACCACCATACCCAACCTTGTATAACAATATTAAGGCTTTGAGGCATCTAAAGATTTTCCTGTATTACTTACTGTAGTACCATTTGCTATAGCTGATAATAAAATACCAGACCAGGTAGCTGAAACAACAAATTTATTTCCTTATAACTATGGAAGCTGCAAGTGAAAGATCAATTTGCTTAGTTGGTTTCCTCTGGAAGCCTTTTTTGCGAGGGGTTGTTCTTTTAGCACTGGGAATTGAATTTAGGGCCTTTGCATTGAGTGTATCACTAGCTATATCTCACTAAATTGCTAAATTGCCCAGATTAGGCTCAAACTTGCAATCCTCTTGCCTGAGTCTCCCAGAATGCTAGTATTACATGCATGCACCATCCCATCCAGCTAGAAGGCCTTAATAGAAGTCTATTCTAGCCATCCATCTCTTTTTGCAGATGGCCAGCTCAGAAATTCACATCATCTTCTGCATATCCTGCACTAGGCGTCAGCCTAACTCATTTTAATTTTGGTGGGGAGGATGTGGTCTTGCTATGTTTTCCATACTAGCCTTGCACTCATGATTCTCATGATTCTGCCTTCAAAGTAGCTGGGACTGAAGTATATACCACTGCACCTGGCTACTAAATAAGTTTGTTTTTATTTTATTTATTTTAAAGAGAATAAAACCAAACAAAATAAAAAAGAATAAAGCTAATCAGAACAGAACAATGAAAGCAATACAGGACTTCAAAACAAGATAATAGGAAATCAACAATGGCTACCATAATGTCTCTTGTTTTCTTCAAAATAGCTGTCCATACCATCAGACATAATAAAATCAAACAAAACAAAACAGAATAAACCAATCAAAACAAAAGATTTAAAGTATATTTTAAAGAGAACAAAATAAAACAGAATAAAGCCAATCAAAACAAAACAGTGAAAGTGATACAGAACTTCAAAACAGGATAATAGGAAACCAAAAATGGATACCATAATGCCTCTTGTTATCTTCAAACTTGCTGCCCATACTATCAGAAATAAAATCAAATCACATAGAACAGAATAAAACCAATCAAAACAGAACATTGAATCAAAACAGAAAATGGAACAAAACAAAACAGAGAACAATATTGGATTTCAAAACAAGACAGAAGGAAATTCCTTATATTTACTATATTGTATATTGTTACACCCTTAATAGATGCTCACATTACCAGCCTTAGGTCTGCAAAATCAATCAAACAATACAAGCATTAAGTTTTTTTTGTATCTCAGTTGCTACCAGAGTCTGTGTTCCTCTAAATCAGCCAGTTGCTGATGGTGGGAGGGCAGCCAGGGTTTGGTGTTCTGGTCTCCCAGCCTGCGTGATGGTTGGCTCACAGGAAGGGTGAATTGGCTTCTTGTTAGCCCTCCTAGGACCAGCATGGCTTCTGCCAACTCACAGGAAGGGCAAGTTGGCTTGTTTCTTCTCCTGGGCCTCCCATGGCCTATACCAGCCATGGGAAGGACAAACTGACTTCTTGTTACTCCCTACTAGCTTCTGTTCTGTGTGGGTCCGTTCACTTCTTCAGAGTAAAGTAGACTAAATGAGGACTTTCTTGTATTCCTTACCATGTATAAGGTTTCTTGCTGTGAGTCCTTTCATGTCTTCGAAGTGAACAAGAATGGCTATAGGCCTTCTCACATTGCTGACATTTATAGGGTTTCTCTCCAGTGTGAGTTCTTTTATGCATATGAAATGAACTGGAATGTCTAAAGGCTTTCCCATACTGTTTACACTCATAGTGTTTCCTCCAGTGTGGATTCACATGTGAATTCTAAGGGGTGGAATAGTTAAAAACCTTCCTATATTCCTTATGTGTGTAGGATTTTTGGGTACTGTGAATTTGTGTGTGATTTTTGAGACCTGAGAGATAACCAAATACTTTCCCACATATCTTACATTCACAGGCCTTCTTCTCAGTGTGAGTTCTTAAATGTCCACTAAGATTTGAAGAAATAGCAAAGGCTTTCCCACATTTGACACATACAAAAAGGCTTTCTCTCCTGTGTGAATTCTTATATGTTGAATAAGATGTGAGGATGTAAGGAAGGTTTTCCCCCATTCCTTACATTCACAGGGCTTGTCTCCACTGTGAGACAGTAGATGTATACTAAGGCTTGAATATTGAGTGAAGGATCTCCTACATAGCTTACATATATACATTTCTCTCTGCTGTGAGTTCTTCCATGTATTTGAAATGAATAGAATAATTGACGGTTTTTTCATATTCCTTACATTCATAGGATTTCTCTCCAGCGTGAGTTCAGGTGAATATTTACTTTGTAGCTTTTTTTTTTTTGGTACTGGTGATCGAACTCACATCTGGGGGCTTGCAAGGCAGGTGCTTAAGCCGCTGAGCTAAATCCCCAGCCAAAGTGAGTATTTAGATGTGCATGGTATCCGTAGTCTTTCCCACATTCCTTACACTTGTAAGGTTTTTATGTACTGAGTATTTCTATAAGCACGGAAAGGCTTGCAGAGTTTATAAAACTTCTCCCATATTCCTTCAATTCATAGAGTTTGTCTCCACCATGAGCTCCTCAATGTGCTTGAAGGTCTGACTCATTAACAAAGGATTCCCCACAGTCACTGCATTCAAAGGATTTCTCTTGTGTGCTAGTTTTCTGGTAAACAACATTTGGTGACTTGCAGAAGATTTCTCCACTCTGATTAAATGCAGAAATTTTCTCTCCAATAGAGGTTTCCTGTTGAACAGTCAGGAAATCTTTTCCATGCTGATAGCAATCATAACTGTTTCCTATACTTTGAGTTTCCATGTGTGTCTTAAGGCATGTGTAATCACTGAAGAATTCTTCATGTTGATTCCAGTCACAGAGTTCTCCTCCTTTAGGGTTTCCTGCCTGTTAGTAAAGAGTGATGAGTGATGATTAAAGGATTTTCTGAGGCAAATTAATAGATACCACCTATCTGGTGATAGAAACATGGTGGTGATGATGATGATTATTGCCACTGTAAAATGTGGACTTGTGGGAACTCTGAAACACTACATTTCACAATAGGCTTGGGGGACTGCCAAACTTAGGACATTCAGAAAATCTCCTCAGAGATACCATTCCCTTTTGTGTGTGCCTCTCTCAAATATCTCTTTATTTTTCTTCAAAACAGCTGTTCATGCCATCACGCATGATATAGTCAAACAAAACAGAATACAACCATTCCAACTGATGACTGAAAACATTGAAAGGCTTCAAAGCTATGAGATGGGGACTCATGCTTACCATAAAATCTTGTATACTCTAATCAACTCTCATACTAGGGAGATTATGCGGTATTTACACTTGTGAGTTTGGTTTATTTCACTTAAGAGAATGGTCTCAAGTCGTGTCCATTTATTTATAAATATATCAATGTGATCATTCTTGATAGCTGAGTAGTACTCCATTGTATAAAAATGCCACAACTTTTTTATCCATTCCTCAGTTGATGGGCACTTAGGTTGTTTCCAAGATCTGGCTATTACAAATTGTGCTGCTATCAACATGGGTGCACATATATCACTGTGGTAGGAGGTTTTCAGTTCTTCTGGAAATATGCCCAGAAGTGGAATAGCTAGGTCAAATGGGACTTCCATACCCAGCTTTTTGAGGAATCTCCAGACTAACCTCCACAGTGGTGGCACCAGTTTACACTCCCACCAACAGTGTAGAAGAGTTCCTTTTTCCCCACAGCCTCTCCAACACTTGTTGTTGGTAGTGTTTTCTATCTTGGCCATTCTTTCTGCAGTGAGATGGAATCTCATTGTGGTTTTAATTTGCATTTCTCTCATGACTGATGATGATGAACATTTTTTCATGTATTTATTTGCCATTCATATTTCTTCATCTGAGAACTATGTATTCATTTCAGATGCCCATTTTTGGATTGGGTCTTTGAATTTCGAGGGTCTGATTTTTTTTTAATTGTTTATAAGTTCTAGACAGAAGTCCTTTGTCTGAGGAACTGACCATGAAGATTTTTTCCCAATTTGTGGGTTTTCTTTTCACCCTGCTGGAAACCTCTTTTGACATGCAGAAACTCTTTAATAAGATGTGGTCCCAGCTATTGATTCTGGGAAGTATTTCCCGTGTAGTATTTCTTGTTCATGAATTCTCTTCCTACCCCTATATCTTTGAGATTTTTACCTACTTTGTCTTCCAGTAGTTTTAGTGTTTCTGTTTTAATATTTAGATCTTTGATCCATTTAGATTTTAGTTTAGTGTATGGTGATAGACATGGGTCTAGTTTTAGTCTTCTGCATATGGACAGCCAATTTTTCCAGCCCCATTTAAAGAGTGTTAAAGAGACTGTCATTCTTCCAGCAAGCATGTTTGGCCCCTTTATCAAAGATAAGGTGGTTGAGTGAGTTTGTGCTTGTGGTTGTATCTTCCAACCTATTCCACTGATCCTCCGGTCTGTTTTTATTCCAGTACCATACTGACTTTATTACTGTAGCTTTGTGGTATAATTTCAAGTCGGGGATTGTGATGTCTCCTGCCTTGCCCTTGTTGCTTAGAATTGCCTTTGCTATTCTAGGTCTCTTCTGGTTCCAGATGAATTTTAGGAGTGATTTCTCTACATCTATGAGGTATGTTATTGGTATTTTGATTGGTATTGTGTTGAATCTGTATAGTAATTTTGGGAGAATGGCCATTTTTACAATGTTTGTTCTTCCTATCCATGAACAGGGGATGTATTTCCATTTTCTGATGTCCTCTTCAATTTCCTTTTTTTCAGGGCATTATAATTTTCACTGTATAGCTCTTTTACTTCTTTCGTGAGATTAATTCCTAAGTATTTCATTTTTTTGGATGCTAGTGTAAAGGGTGTAGTTTCTCTTATTTTTCTCTCAGTACTTTTGTTGTTAGTGTATAGAAATGCTATTGATTTTTGAGTATTGACTTTGTATCTGGCTATCTTGCTGAATTTGTTAATTATATCTAGGAGTCTTTCAATAGAGTTTTGGGGGTCTTCTATGTAAAGTATCATGTCATCTGCAAATAATGATAATTTAACTTCCTCTTTTCCTATCTTTACTCCTTTTATTTCTCTTTCCTGTCTTATTGCTCTGGCTAGTATTTCCAGTATTATGTTGAATAGCAGTGGTGATA
>PVJX010013903.1:0-46248 GCA_004027295.1 Dolichotis patagonum
GTCCCAAACAGTCAGACTGAGATGCTGGTCTCCGCAAAGTTCCCAACCCAAACAGCCGTTTCTGTTCTATCTTGTTCTGTTTGATTTTTACTATGTCCAAGGTTATCTGCAGGTGTTTTGAAGACAAAAGCCATTATGGTAACTATTGCTGATTTCATAAGTCCTATGTCACTTATACTAGTTTATCTTGATTGTTTCTTTTTCTGTTTTATTTTCCTTGGTTTTATCATCTTTAAAATAAAATCTAAAAAATTCAAATAAGCAACAACACAACTGTAACAGGGGACCTGAAAAGCCCACTGTTGCAAAGTGATACATTAACTAGACAAAAACTCAGCAAATAAATAACAAACCTGAACCAAATCTGTATGGGTTTAGTAGACATTTACAGAGTGTTCTACTCAACAACATCAGAGTACACATTTTTCTTAGCTTCACATGGGACATTCTTTTTTTTTTAAAAAAAAGACATATACTAGACCACAAAACACGCTTAAGTAAATGAAAAGGAATTGAAATTATCTCTTGCATATTATTTGAACATAGTGCAATGAAACTGGAAATTAATGACAAAAGAAATCACAAAAAACTTCATAAACACATAGAAATTAAGTAACACCTTCCTGAACAAACAATGGGTCACATATGAAATTAAAGAAGAAATTAAACAATATCTATAATCACACAAAAATGTAAATATATCTTACTGAAACCTGTGGAACACAGTGAAAGCAGTCCTGAGTGAAATTTACAGCAGTGAATTTTCATATCATGAAAATAGAACAAGCATGAAAACATAACCCTAATGCTGAAGCTCAAGTTTCTAGAAAAGGAAGAGAAAGTCAGACCCAAAGTCCATGCAAGCTGGGAAATTATAAAGATCAGAATAGAAATTAATGCATTTAAGACTAAGAAAACAGTTCAAAGAATTATTAAATCAAAGACTTTGTTCTTTAAAAGAATAAATAAAATTGATCAATCCCTAGGCAATCTTATCAAAAAAAGGAAAGAAAAAAACTCAGATTCATACACTGAAGAATAAAAAGACTGAAATCATTACAGTTTCTGTGGAAATTCAGATCATCAAAACCTACTTTGAAAATCTTTACTCACATAGGATGTAAAGCACAGAATAAATGGACAGAGTCCTAGAAATTGTGAATTACCTAAGATGAATCAAAAAGATATAAAATTTTTGAATAACCCAATATCAGTTAATGAAATTGAAAATTAATTAAAAACTAACCAACAAAGAAAATCCAGGTGCTGATGGACTCAGTGCTTCATTCTACAAGAAATTTAGAGAAGATTTAATGTCAGTGATCCTCAAACTCTTGAATGAAATTGAGTTTTAGACTTGCTTTGGTCTGTTTCTTTCTTTTGTCCTATTTGTACCTTTTGGAATGACAATGTTTATTTTCTGCCATTGTATGTTGGAAATATTTAACTTTCTTTTCATTTTTATAGGTGCTTAAAGCTAAGACATTGACGGGAAATCTCAGAGGAGATTTTGGACTTGGACTTTTTAGCAATGCCAAAAGTTTTTTGATTTGGGCAGCTCATAAAGATGGACTAAATATCTTTCACATAAAGGGATGTGCACTTGAGGGCTCAGGAGAGAATGTTGTGGCTTGTATCTAGATGTCTCCTCAAAGTTTCGTGTATTCATAGGTGGGACATTTTGAAGATGGCTGTCTCTAGGCTGAGTGATGCTAAGATTAAACTCTTTGATGCTGAGATTAAGTGTGCAATTCTGGAATTAAGGATGCTCCATCCTGGGTGTGAGTGCACCCTAAGGGTAGGTAGTGTGGATAGAATATAAGAAACAGAGTACTGCTGCTTCTTTGCTACTTTACTGCTTTACTGTCTTCTACCCTCTCTGAACTAATTCTCCTGTGCCATCTTGCCTTGGGGCTACTCAACTATGAACTGAAACCTCTACAAATGGTGATCCAAGATAAACCTTTTTCCATTTACTTCAGGTGTCAGGTATTTTGTCTTACAATGAGAAAAGCAATTAAGATATTATCTTAGGACAAAAAACAGAAAGGAAAGAGAGGATGAGAGAAAAAGTGAACAAGAGGGAGTTAAATTCAGTTTTACATCAATACCATTCTTGCTATAACCAAACCATTAAAGACATTAATCCAGGCCAGGGATTTAGCTCAGCAGTGTAAGCGCCTGCCTGGCATGTGTGAAGTCATAAATTCAATCCCCAGTATCAAACAAAAAAGACATCAATCCATTCAAGAGGGCAGAATCCGCCAGATCTGATCATTCCTTAATCCCATATCTCCCAGTACTGCTGCACAAAGGATAAATTTTCCCACACATGAACTGTGGAGGAGTCATTCATATCATAAAACTCTGGTGATAAGGAGCACCTTGAATTAGGCTCAGGGTCCAGCATGTGACTTGGCTCAATCTGTGTATGAATAAGCATTTGTTAAATAAATGTACACAGTGCCAGAGGAAGTGCAGTGAAGAAAAGAGCTGTTATTTTGCACAACACTTTTGCCACAGAGGTTGGTTATTTTCTTCTTTTGCTTTCTCTTACCATGCATAGCAGACTCAACTTTTTTTTGCAGGAAATTGAAGCTACACAATTGAGTTCTGATCAAAAGGATGTGGTCCAAAAGGATGTCACTACATTCAGGCCTGTTCCACTAAAGCATACACAGTCTCTGTGACTTTGCATCTTCTGACAGAGTGAATCTACAGGAGGTTCAGTCAGAAGATGGGATAAATATGGGTCTCTGAGCTGCCCTGGAAAATACCTTCATCAGGAACACTCATACTGGATATTGGTTGAAAAAGAAATAAACTTTTACTGATTTAGGCCACTGAGCTTTTGGAACTATTTGCTATGGCTGCTAGCCTACCCAATTATAGTGCATGGTCAGTAAATATTTGTGACTGAATACTAACCACAAGTGATTATGTGTTTCATTCTGCTCAAGTTGGCAATGCCATGGAGAAGCCTGAGGACAGCAGGTCTCTGGCAATAGTTGAAGAGATAAAATGATATCAATAATCAATTTATTTTCATTTTCAGGGTCACCCAAAACCAACCCTGATAAAAACCTTATAAATAGAACCTTCCTTATTTAAATTTCTCCCACAGAAATATGAGAACCTGTTCTCTTTATCTTGCCTCCAATAAAAGTGGAAACGATTTGGCCGCTTGCCTGCATGAAATTACTGCTCATACACTTAATGGTTATTATGAAGTCACCTCCTTCATCTCTATGAAGTCCTCATTTTATTTCACAGGTCAATACAGAAATTATCTTAGCAATTTTAATCCCTTGTAAAGTTAACCAAAAGTCAGTGCTACAAAAGAATCAATAACTGAGACTGAAGCTATAAAAAGTAAGTTTCTTCCATATTTATCTGGAAGCTGAAGCACTTTGCATCCCAGAAATTTTCAAGTGAAAAAAGTAGAGAAAAGAAAGGAAATTAGTAGTCTTTCTTAAATGAAAAATTTTGGCAGGTATTTTATATTCTTGATTCCCACTTGCTTCTGGAAGCAACTGTAATGGTAGACATTATCATTATTTGCACTTAAAAGATGGAACTGAGGCAGGAACAGACAGAGTAAGTTCCAAAATTCACACCATATGTTTTGAGAATCACAATTTGAATTCAGTGCTGTGCATTTCCAATTTAATACATTGTATTGATGCCCTGAGTTAGCTATAATGAGTTGAATTGGGTCCCTCCAAAAAATATCAATATTCTAACACTGAGTACCTATTATTGTAAGCTTACTTGGAAATACTTCTGCAAATTATTGAGATGAAGTCATTAGGGTGAGTCCTAATCCACTACGACTGTTGTCCTTATGGAATGAAATTGGGCACAAACACAAGCAGGAAAGTCTGTGTAAACTCATGGAAAGATGGCTATGTTCAAGCCAAGAAGTGCCCGAGGCTACAAGAGAGTCATGAAATATATTCTCCCTCATAGTTCTCATCAGAAAGCAACTCTGCCAACAGTGTGGTTTTTTATTTCTAGCTTCCAGAATTTATTGCAAGAGAAGAAGTTTCCATGGTTAAAGCTACATAATTTATGGTGCTTGTTATGGCCACAGCAGGAAACTAACATACCTCTTGGGAGTTGTAATTTTCTCATCTGGGAAAAGGAGCAATATCTCCTTAAGACACACATCACACTTAGTACAGCTCCACAAATAATAGACTTAATTGTAACATTATTCTACAGGAAAGAAAAATTCCTTCAGTATATTACAGGAAAGAAAAACACCAATGAATTTGTTCTTTCTCTTAGACAGATTGTATTCTTACTTTAGGAGATGCTTAATTTTCCATGGAATTTCTTAAATAGCACAGTAGTAACAAAAACATGAGTAAAACATTTTTTTGCGATACCCATTTGAGTGAGCAGAAGAAGGCATGTATGTTAAATTTATGAGTAAGGTACAATACACAATGTGAGGAAACGTGCTTGGCCACCATAGTCCCACTTCTTGCTAATAAAATGCACATGAGGTGATGATCCAAGTGCTTTCATCATAGGCTCTAACTGACACAGTGCACAGCCCAAAATTACTTTTGTATAGCACATTTTCCTTGAGTTTCTCTAGTTCTATGAAGCAGCACCTTTTGTAATTTCTTTTCTGATCCCACATTCCTGTTTCTGGCTTCCAACCCGCACATTTTCCAAAACATACCCCTTCTGCCCTTTACACTGTATTCTTTTGATCTTTTCTTACATTTTTGGCTTTGCATGCACATGTTTTGCTTTTACGGTGAATAATGGTGACATATATAATGATAATATTATGATACAATGGTGTATACACTTTAGTTATTATCCACAGTTCCTGGCTTGTAACTTCCTCCCCATAGCGGGCCATAAATATATCTGTTTTGGTTTTTTAAAATAAAAATATTTTCTAAAATTGTTTTCTTTCTCCCAAGGCAGGTCATAGAAACTGTAACATTCACCCACATTTCTATCTTGGAGCTATCCATAAAAAAATTCTCTGACCTACTCTCATCTGATTTTAGGTCATAAAACACTACTCAATCTGCAGAGGTCCTGCCCCATACCTTGGAGGAAAGATGGCTGCACTGAGAGGCCAAGAAGAATGAAGGCCTTACTGAGTTTTACTGCCCAGTCCATGAGCATTAGATCAGACTCTCCATCCAACCACATTTCTACAAGGCTCTCCATGCTTCAATCATACCTGTGTGATTGTTCCAAAAGGACAGGGTTCAAAGAGCTTCTGAGTAAGTGAACACATGGAGGCTCACAGAAGAATGAAGGAGAACTGCTGAGGGGATACCACATCTCAACTCCATGGGGATGGAAACTCTTGAGCCCTGGACTCTTCCAGACTTCACCATATGTAGCTCTTATCTGGATATTTACTTAAATATTTTAAAATATCTTTCATCAATAAACCAATCAGTATGATGTTTCTCTAAGATTTTGAGTCACCCAAGAAAATTAATAAAATTTGGGGTGAGATCATGGGAACCCCAAGCTTTAGCCCAGTTCTAGAAGCCCGGACTTGCCACTGGTTATGAAGTGGGAGACAGTGTTGGGGACTCCATGTAAGATCTGACTCCTTCTCCAGGAAGATAGTGTCAGAACTGGATTAAATTAAAGCACACAGAACTAATGTCCATTTTAAAATTGTTTACTTCTGGTGGGGCGAGATCCCCATACTTTTCAAGTCACGAGTTGCCTGAAGTGTCATATGACACATAAGAAACAGTTGGATTTTTCTCAAAAACATAAGTATCATAGAAGTTAAATGAACCATCAAATAACATTGAAAGAGGAACTCACGCACTGTCCTCTCTAGTTGTTGGGAGAAGAAGCAACACTGAGAACATTCATGTGTTTGTAAGAACGCAACCTTCTCAAGCTGTGAAGTGGGGCAAAGGTGTTTCAATGAACAGAAATAATCTCAAAAGTACAGTCAGTATGATCTGAAGTTAAATTCTAAATCTGGCAAATGTTAACTGGGCATGGTCCTTAACTTCTCTTCAAATGCTTATCTGCAAAATGCAGATACAAATGCACATTTCATAGGGCAGCCTGAGGAGGAACTGAGATAACAAACATAAATTGTCGTATCTCAGAATAGAACACACATGGTCATGGTTAATAATGGTTACCAATTTATGAAACCAGCAAGACTCAGAAGATAGCAACAGACTGAGAATTTGTTTTTATCTATGTTTTAGCCTTTGAGACAAGTTCATTTCTAGGCCCCAGAGAAAATGTAGGACATGCTCCAAATTTTTTTCTAGTCATTTTGACAGGATAACATTCCTTCATTCTGGCTCTCAAAACCATCTTATTGCAGTAGTTAAATTGTTTAGTCCTATGCAATTATCATTTATCCTCCTTTCTTGGCAGGGTAACCAACTGCAGTGGAAATTAGGGGTTTCTTTTCCCTCACCTGCCATATGCTTCTTTCCGACCTTCTCAGTCTCATCATTACAGACTTCTGTTCCTCTAGGTTGGAGTTATAGAAGAAAAATGAAAAGAATGAGTAAAGTGTTGCTTAACACCAAAGCTATGAGCTGACTTGTGTTACAAACTGATTCTTTCATGCTTCAGTACTTTAAAGCCGTCCCATCCCTGCTGCTGGTGATACCTCTTTGAGTGTTTCCTTGCACTCAAAGATCCTCCTTAATCTTCCATTTCCTACAGAGTAAAACAAGAACTAGAATATATGGTAAGTAGTATTGGACCACATACCAAGATTTAACTCCTGCTTATCCTTCCACCTTCAATTACTGGGACATTTCCACTGCAGTCTGCTTTCCATAGGATCTGAAATGTTTTCATTTATCCTCAGAAGTCTGTGTGTTAAAGGTTTGATCACCAGCTAGTAGTGCTTTGGGGGTGCTGGAACTTTTCAAAGGCATAGTCTATTTGGAAGAATTTAGGTCATCAGGAGAATGCCCTTAAAGGGGGTATTGAGGCTCCAGTCTCTTCTTGACTATTCACTTTCTGGTCACCATGAGGTGACCCATATGCTTTTGTCAAGATATACTGTGCCACCACAAGCCCAAAACAATTAGGTCAAGCAACTGTAGAGAGAAATCTCTAAAACTACAACCAAAATAAGTTTTTCTTCCTTGTAATTTGATTATTTCAGGTATTTTGTCATAGCAAAAGAAAGTTGACTGCCTCATGGAATTTAAAGTGCTTTTCGGAACATAGCACGCTCTTATTCTGCATTCACTGGTTGACATTTGCAAGGGCAGCCCATCTATGAAAAGACACAAATTTAACTACTGTATGATCAAGTGGCACTCACTCAAATTAGATGATAAATAAATCATTCTATGCATGATTGTGTGGTGACTGACTAGCCAAATGGGGATTATTTGATTATGTCAAATTTCTAATTCATACCTGGGTGACCATGAACACTACTTAACTGTGATGCATTTGTTTTTCTTTATTAGTGAAGAAGAACATATTTTTCACTTACAATTTTTCATTTTTCTGATATGTTTGGTTTACTAATCAAATTTGATTAGCTTGCTGTTTGACTTGATTAGAAAGAGGCTTATTATATTAAAGACTATTTATTTGTCATCACATATACTGTTACTCCTGTACTTTAAATTATAATCAAATGCATCTCATTTATGTGCCTGCATTTTAATTTGACACATGACAAAGTTTAATAAAGTGTAATTCTTAATTTTTATATAAATAGATTTATTAAACATTTTTTCAGGGCTTCTGATTTTGATATGCTATAAAGTGGTTACCCAGCTCATAAATAAATATTTCTCTAAATAATCACATAAACGTTCCTCTAAATAGTCAGCTTGTACTTGAATTACTTGATGTCTGTCTGCTCCTATTGTTAGAACAAAGTGCTAAAGAGTGGGTAACTTAGAACTGAGATTTATTTTGGCTCACAGTTATGGAGGCTGAGAAGTCCAAAAACATGACACAAGTGTCTGTGTGGCCTCTGGTGAGGGCCTTATGATACATCTTAACATGGCCATGAAAAAGGGCAAGTGAGTGGCTTTAGAAAGACAAAACACAAGAGGCAGTAAGTGGCTGCAACTTGAGAACATAATAAGTAAGTGAAATAAGTCATTATAAACTCAAATATTCCATAGTTTTCCATGGAATATGTATGAATATATGTATATGTATATGTATATGTATATGTATATGTATATGTATATGTGTATATGTATATGTATATGTATATGTATATGTATACGTATATGTATATAGATATATTCATATATATGTATATATGAAACCAAAAGATGAAAATTCAAATACTTCCCCAAATTACAAATTCTATTGTTTTGAAATATTTCAACATATGTGCTAATTGGTTGCATTTATACTACTAGTTTCTCTTAGTTCATTGCAAAGAAAGTTTTGTGCTATTATTTATTTCCTTCTTTTTTGTGAGAATCTTTTTGATTTATGCCTTGTACTCTGAGTAACAACTTTGAAGAAAATGATACACAGTGTAATAAGTAGTTATAACTATTGTTATGCTCTTATTTGATTAAGAAAAAAAAGAACAACTTGCTCTCATGACCATCAACCCACTCCCAACAGAAAGGCATTAATCTCCCTACCAACTAATCAGTTCTTAAAGGCCCCACCTCCCAATATTGCTACAGTGGAAGAAGACAAGCAATAATTCAGTAGACAGTGTTTTTCCTTACCTCCTTAATTCTTCAGATATGAAAAGATCTAAGCACCTTAAACCCTCTTAAAAATCATACTCACTACATACTTAGATCCCAACATGTCCACAGCATTCCTCAGAGGCATAGAGTAAAAAACAGACCAACTGATATGACCAAGGTAGCTTCCCTAGTAATAGCGATACATACAGTCGTGGAATAAGAAATCTGCCTTCCATATTCTATCATCACTGCTCTTTATCTCAATCCCAAAATGGTTAGACCAAGGAAGGAAAAAGGATGACATATTCCATAGGCAAACTATATCTCTATCTCCTTGCGAGATATAGCAAAAGAAGATAAGAAAATAATTGACCCTACTCATGGTCATATTAGGTTATTAATTACAGATATAGTCTGAGATGCAGAGGAGAGATCATTTTCAGTCAGATATTAGACACTAGAATTTTTAAATGGACAAACTGTTTTAATAACTGTAGAGCACAGACAAGTTATATGACCTGTCCAAAGGATGAGCTTTACAGCAAAACGAGAAGTGGTTATGGGATATTTGAGAAGTGCAGTAGTTTTGTATCCTGCATTAACTGATACTACTTTATAAAGAGCTGACTGTACAAAATAGCTAGTGTTTCGGACTACACATACACATCAAATACTATCCCAGGGCTTCATGGTTTGGATCACCTATTCACATCTCAAACAACCGCTATTGCTGGAGACGAAATTTTCCCTAATTGGCCTCTGGCATCTCTGAGCCAATCACTCTGATGAAGATGATTGCCAGGGTCTAACAGGAGCCCACCCCTGGAAAAAGGGTGAGATAAGGGTGATAAATAGAATTTTTTGCCACCCTTTACTCAAGTCAGTGAGGTGCCCTGGACCCCTCATTTCCTTTTCACTCAGTTTGAGACTTGAATCACAGTGTAATTCTAGCTGAACAGCTGTTTAGAAATTAGTTTGTTTAATCAACAAGGAGGCTAGCTATGTACTAGCTAATAACCCAAAGAAACTTTCTTTCCTAACCAGATCCAATCAGTCTGCCCAGAAAGCACCTCCAGGTTCCCAGGCCTTCTTCTTGAGCTTAGCTCTGCTCTTAGAACACATTAAAGTCCCACTCAGTGATTCAAATAGCTCCCATTTATCATTTGCAACTTGCCAAGGGAGTTTACCTCTGTTACCCATTTCATCAGTGAGTGGTACTAGAGAAGGATGCTGGCTTTGGTGCTGCCATATGAATTTCAAAACCATGTTTAAAAGAAATGTAAAGATTCTGACAGGGATCTCTGGATAAGGCTCTTCGAAGGTTTATATTTGAATACTTATGAGGGACTTCATAGTTCTACAGAGCAACCTTGTCGCCTTCTTTTGCTAACTGGGTCTATGTCTTCCAGCATCTCCTACTATATGGGCTCTGGAATTTT
Source organism: Dolichotis patagonum (assembly GCA_004027295.1). NCBI lineage: Eukaryota > Metazoa > Chordata > Mammalia > Rodentia > Caviidae > Dolichotis > Dolichotis patagonum. Next base: position 10,103 of record PVJX010013903.1, read on the forward strand.
AGTAGAGTTGCTCACAAGATTTGCCTCCTCGTCGGACAAAACTGGTTCCCAACCTAAGAAAGTCCAAGCGAGAGATCACTCTCCCTAGAATTTAAATTTTTATCAAAATCAAAAATGTCTTAAAATCCTTGACTTTGACTCTTAAGACCCAGATTTCTCCATGAACTTCTTGACTCTAGTCAGATTCCATTAACATTCACCAGAATTAACGACATGCAATGGGAACCATGATAAATGGTCCTGTCACTCCTCTTGTGGTAAATCTTTGGCAAGATAGGAATGCATATTCACCTTAGTGACAAAAATGAAAAGCAAAAATGTACAGTAGCAGATAACTGCAGATATTAAATAACTTCCACTCGAAGCCTGGAACTCTTTCCCCACCAACATGGGCTTTTCTTTTCTTTCTTTCTTTCTTTCTTTCTTTCTTTCTTTCTTTCTTTCTTTCTTTCTTTCTTTTTCTTTCTTTCTTTCTTTCTTTCTTTCTTTCTTTCTTTCTTCTTTCTTTCTTTCTTTCTTTCTTTCTCTTTCTTTCTTTCTTTCTTTCTTTCTTTCTTTCTTCTTTCTTTCTTTCTTCTTTCTTTCTTTCTTTCTTTCTTTCTCTCTCTTTCTTTTTTCTTTCTTTCTTTCTTTCTTTCTTTCTTTCTTTCTTTCTTTCTTTCTTTCTTTCTTCTTTCTCTCTTTCTTCTTTCTTTCAGGCAGAGTCTTGCCATGCAGTTCAGACTGGCCTTGGGCTCACTTTGAAGCCCAAGGCTGGTCTCAAACTTGCAAATGATTCTCCTGCCTCAGCCTCCCAAGTTCTGGATTACAGGAGTTCGTAACCTTGACCAGCTTCCTTTTGAATGCCATTTCTGATCCTTGCATTCCTTCCACTCCTTTCCACCTTCATGGTGGAACAGGGCATATCCATCATTAAACAGATTCTGGGGGCAGGGAAAAGTCATTTGACATTCTTCACAGAGGGACATTCATGGCAGACACATAAATTACACTTGATAAACACTTGTTAATGAATAAGCGTGTGCATGCAAAATCATACTCTTACTAAATATGTAAGAAAAATTCTTCAAAATATGCAATTAATATTCATGAAAGTTACCATTTCAAGGTAATCTTTTTAGTGATTTTCAGCATATTCATAAGGTTGTGCAATCATTGCCACTAATCCTGTAACATTTTTACTACCCTCCCAAACATCCATGTACCCTTTAGTCACTTTACATCTACTGCTCCCCCTCACTCCTAGCAATCACTAATTTATTTTACAAATCTACATGTGTGCATACTACACTTTTTATATATATGTAGAATTATATGATGTGTGGTCTTATATGTCTGGTTTCATTCACTTATGATAATATTTTCAAAGTTCTTCCATGTTGGGGTATGTGGGAACACTTCATTACTTTTTCACCAAATTATATCCTGTTGTTTGAATATATCACATTTTGTTTACCCACTCATAAGTTCATGAACTTTCTGTTAAATTTTATTTAAAAAAGAGAAAAGTCAGAAAAAAAGAACAAAAGGCAAAAGGAATAAACAACAGCAAACTCAAAACAAAATCAATATAGGTTTTTATAACAGAATGAAAGAAATTTAACAATGGCTGTTATATTGCATATTTTGCTTTTCTTTTTTCAGAGAAATAAAAGAAAATTAAAGAAAATAGAAAAGCAGAAAATAAGGGTAGAACAATACTGAATTCAGAAAAAAAAATTCTCATCATAGAAGCACTAATTGATACATTACTCATTGTCGTCTTAAAAAATAGTTGCCAAAGTCACAAAATCAAAGCACAAATAGTGGCTAGACATTCAAACATTAACAGTGCAAATCCTTCTGTTCAATGTTCCAACAGAAATTCAGTAACATGGTTAAATATCTTACACATTATACATATCATTATACTCTTTAGAGAACTTTTATTCCCTTTCACTTTCACAATATCTATCATAATCTTTGGACCTCAGTATTCATTCGGTTTTATTATTTTTTTACACTATAGAGACAATGTGATATTTACTAATGTGAGTCTTGTTTATTTCACTAATGAAGATATTCTCAAGTTGCCTCCATTTACCTATAAAGGCTGCAAGGTCATCATTTTTATGGCTGAGTAGTATTCCATTGTATAAAGATACCACTTTTTTCATCCAATCTGCAGTTGATGGGCATCTTGGTTGTTTCCAAAATCCAGCTATCACAAATTGTGCTGCTATGAACATGAGTGCACATATATCGCTGTGAACTGACCTTTTCAATTTTTCTAGGAAAATACCCATGAGGGGAATAGCTGGATTGAATGAAATTTCCAATCCTAGATTTTGAGGAATCTCCATACTGATTTATACAGTGATTGCACCAGTCTGCACTCCCACCAACAGTGGAGCAGTGTTCCTTTCTCCCCACATCCTCACCAACATTTGTTATCAGTTGTTTTCTTGATGGCAGCCATTCTTTCTGGGGTGAGATGAAATCCCAATGATGTTTTAATTCGCATTTCTCAAATGACCAGTGATGGTGAACATTTCTTCATGTATTTACTTGCCATTTGTATATCTTCATCTAAGAACTGTGTGTTCATCTCCAATACCCATTTTTGAGAGTGTCTTTGAATTTGGCGGCTTGATATTTGTTAATTCTTTATATGTTCTGGATATAAGTCCTTTGCCTGAGGGGTTGTTGGCTAAGATTCTTTACCATTCTGTGGGTTTTCTTTTCACTTTGTTGGTGATTTCTTTTGAAGTGCAAAAGCTTTTTAGTAATATGAGATGCCAGTTATTAATTCTTTGAAATATTTCCTGTGCAGTTCGTGTTTTATTCATGAATTCTCTCCCTATCCCTATGTCTCCAAGGTTTTTATCTACTTTGTCTTCCAGTAGATTTAGTGTTTCTGTCTTAATATTTAGATCTTTGATGCATTTTGACTTTAGTTTAGTGTATGGTGATACGCATGGGTCTAGTTTCAGTTCTTGGCATGTGGATAGCCAATATTTCCAACACCACTTACTAAAGAGGCTATCTTTCTTCCAGTGAACACGTTTAGACCCCTTTGTTAAATATAAGGTGGCTGAATGTCTTTGTAGTAGTGTTTGAATTTTCTAATCTTTTCCACTGAACTTCATGTCTATTTCTTTGCCACTACCATGCTGATTTTATCACTGTGGCTTTTTTAAATTTTAAAGATAATAAAACAAAAGAGGGCAGAACAAAGCAGATCAAAACAGAACAACATAAGCAACACAGCACTTTACAATAAGACAACCAGATATTAACAGTAGATATCTCTTTCTTTGTTATAGTTAAGCATAGATTCAAATACAATAATATCAAACATAACAAAATAGTATAAAACAATTCAAAAGAATGGAAGAATTACAGGGCATTCTGAACTGAATAACAGAGAATGATCAATGGCTACTATAATATCTCACTTTCAATTAAAAAATTTGTTTATAATATCACATATATTAAAATTCCAATAACACACAACATGATAGAACCGATGATAATAGAAGAATAGAAGCATGGTAGGACTTGAAAGCAAGATGATATCAAATCAGCAATGGCTGTATTAATGTTTTGTTTTCTTCAAAACATCTCTTCATACCATCACACATAATAAAGTCAAACAAAACACAATAAAACCATCCCAACTGATGAGTGAAAACATTGAAAGGCTTCAAAGCAATGAAATGGGGAGTCATGATTACCATAAAATCTTATATACTCTTACCAACGCTCATACTAGGGAGACTATACAGTATTTACACACGTGACTTTGGTTTATTTCAGTTATGAGTATGGTCTCAAGTTGTGTCCATTTATTTATAAATGTCTCAATGTGATCATTCTTTATAGCTGAGTAGTACTCCATTGTATAAAAATGCCACAACTTTTTTATCCATTCCTCAGTTGATAGGCACTTAGATTGTTTCCAAGATCTGGCTATTACAAATTGTGCTACTATAAACATGGGTGCACATATATCACTATGGTATGATGTTTTCAGTTCTTCTGGGAATATGCCTAGAAGTGGAATAGCTGGGTCAAATGGGACTTCCAAACCCAGGTTTTGAGGAATCTCCAGACTGACCTCCACAGTGGTTGCACCAGTCTACATTCCCACCAACAGTGAAGAAGGGTTCCTTTTTCCCCACAGCCACTCCAGCATTTGTTGCTGGTAGTTTTTTCTATTCTGGCCATTCTTTCTGGGGTGAGATGGAATCTCAGTGTGGTTTTAATTTGCATTTCTCTAATGACTAATGATGATGAACATTTTTTCATGCATTTATTTGACATTCATATTTTTTCATCTGAGAACTGTGTATTCATTTCAGATGCCCATTTTTGGATTGGGTCTTTGAATTTCAAGGTTCTAATTTTTTAAAATTCTTTGTAAGTTCTAGACAGAAGCCCTTTGTCTGAGGGACAGTCCATTAAGATTTTTTCCCGGTATGGACAGCTGTTTTGAGAAGAATGAGAGACACTATGACAGCCATTCTTGGCTTCCCTAATGTCTAGTCTTGAAGACTTGAAATGCCCTCCTCATCCTGCTCAGATCAATTCCATACAAGGTTGTTTCATGTGAATTCCCTGTATGTGACAATATGGACAACTATTTGGAAGAAAATAAGAGTCAATACGATACAGAGTGAGTATCTCCAATTGTCTAGTTTTGAAATTTTTGTCTCTTACATTGCTTTCTTGTGATCCACTTTGCTCTGTTTTGTTGTGTTTAATTGTACCCTTTTGATATAATTGCATGTCTATTTGCATGGGTAAGATGGATGACCATATTGCTGTTTTTGTCAGATTGTGGAGCAGAACTGTTAACAGTCTCACTGTTTGAATGTCTACTTTACATGTTTTAACTTTGGAAATTCAACAACTATTTCCAAGAAGTCAGTATGTAATTTGTCAAGCAATAATTTTTTTAGGTTTTTTTGTTGTTGTTCTTTTCCTTTTTTCCTTGGAATACTGTATTGTTGCTACCCTTTATTCTGTTTTTGTTTTGTTTTGTTTTGTATTTTTTCTCTTTAAATAAAATTATTAAAAGAAAAGATTTTTTTCCCAATTTGTGGGTTTTCTTTTCACGCTGTTAGAAATCTCTTTTGACATGCAGAAACTCTTTAATAAGATGTGGTCCCAGTTATTGATTCTGGGAAGTATTTCCTGTGCAGTTTGATTCTTGTTCAGGATTTCTCTACCTACTAATATATCTTCAAGATTTTTACCTACTTTGTCTTCCAACAGATTTAGTGTTTCTGTTTTAACATTTAGATCTTTGATCCATTTAGATTTTAGTTTAGTACATGGTGATAGGCATGGGTCTAGTTTTAGTCTTCTGCGTATGAATAGCCAATTTTTCCAGAACCATTTGTTAAAGATACTGTTGTTCTTCCAGTGAGCATGTTTGGCCCCTTTATCAAACAAAAGGTGGTGGAGTGAGTTGTGGTTGTGGTTGTATCTTCCAATCTATTCCATTGATCTCCAGGTCTGTTTTTATTCCAGTACCATGTTGATTTTATTACAGTAGCTTTGTAGTATAATTTCAAGTCAGGGATTGTGATGCCTCCTGCCTTGCTTTTGCTGTTTATAATTGCCTTTGCTATTCTAGGTCTCTTCTGGTTCCAGATGAATTTTAGGAGTGATTTCTCGAGATCTATGAGGTATGTTAGTGGTATTTTGATTGGGATTGCATTGAATCTGTATAGTAATTTTGGGAGAATGGCCATTTTCACAATGTTTGCTCTTTCTATTCATGAACAGGGGATGTCTTTCCATTTTCTGAGGTCCTCTTCAATTGCCTTTATCGGGGTATTATAATTTTCCCTGTATGGCTCTTTTGCTTCTTTAGTGAGACTAATTCCTAAGCATTTCATTTTTTTTGGATGCTAGTGTGAAGGGTGTAGCTTCTTATTTCTTTCTTAGTATTTTTGTTTTTAGTGTATAGGAATGCTTTTGATTTTTGAGTATTGACTTTGTATCCAGTTACATTGCTGAATTTATTTACTACATCTAGTCTTTCAGTGGAGTTTTTGGGTCTTCTGTGTAAAGTATCATGTCATATGCAAATAATGATAGTTTAACTTCCTCTTTTCCTATCTTTACTCCTTTTATTTCTCTCTCTTGTCTAAAATTACTCTGGCTAGTATTTCCAGTACTATGTTGAATAGGAGTGGTGATAGAGGACGTCCTTGCCTTTTACCTGATATTAAGGTAAAGACTTTCAGTTTTGGGCCATTTAATATGATGCTGGCTGTTGGTTTGTCATAGATGGCCTTTATCGTATTGAGGTAAAGACCATCTATTCCAATTCTTTGTAGGGTTCTTATCATGAATGAGTGTTGGACCTTATCAAAAGCTTTTTCTGCATCTATAGAGATGATCATGTGGTTCTTACTTTTGGCTCTATTGATATGGTGGCTTACATTTATTGATTTATGTATGTTGAACCATCCCTGCCTTCCTGGGATGAATCCCAATTGGTCATGGTGTATAATCTTCTTGATGATTTGCTTCATCCTGTTTGCCAATATTTTATTGAGAATTTTTGCATCTATGTTCATTAAGGAGATTGGCCTATAGTTCTCTTTTTTATTTGGGTCTTTCTCGGGTTTTGGTACTACAGTAATATTTGCTTCCAGGAATGAATAAGAAGAATTGCTTTCCTTTCAATTTCATTGAAGAGTTTGAGCAGTATTGGAATTAGGTCTTCTTTGTATTTCTTGTAGAATTCCACAGTGAATCTGTCTGGGCCTGGGCTCTTCTTCATTGGCAAGGACTTAATTACATTTCCAATTTCATTAATAGATATTGGTTTATTCAGCAGTTTTACATCTTCCTGATCCAGTTTTGGTAGTTTATATGTATCTAGGAATCTGTCTATTTCTTCTGTGTTATCGAACCTATGAGAGTAGAGGCTTTCAAAATAGGCATTGATGATCTTCTGTATTTCCACAGAGTCTCTAGTGATTTCACCCTTTTCATTCCTTATTGCATGAATTGGAGCCTTTTCTTTCCTTTTTTAAAATAAATTTGGCTAGGGGCTTATCAATGTTATTTATTCTTTCAAAGAACCAACTCTTTGATTCATTGATCCTTTGTATTGTTTTCTTAGTCTCTATTGCATTAATTTCTGTTCTGACCTTTATAATTTCCTCCTTTCTTTTGGCTTTGGGCTTGGCTTGCTCTTCTTTTTCTATATGTTTGTGTTGTAGCATCAGGTTGTTTATTTGTGTTCATTCTGTCTTCCTGATGTGGGAACTCAGTGCAATAAATTTTCTTCTGAGGACTGCTTTCATTGCATCCCACAAAATCCCGTAAGTTTTGTTTGTATTTTCTTTTGCTTTTAGGTATTGTTTAATTTCTTCTTTAATTTTGTCTGTGACCCCCTGATTGCTCAAGAGTGTATTACTCAATTTCCATGTGTTTGTGAGGTTTTTTCATTTGCTTTTGTCATTAATTTCTAGTTTCATGGCATTATGATCTGATAACATGCATGGCATAATTTCAACTGTTTTGCATTTACTTAAATACATTCTGTGGACTAGTATATGGTCTATTTTAGAGAATGTCCCATATACTGCTGAGAAGAATGTATATTCTGATGTTGTTGGATGGAAGACTATATACATCTATTGAGTCCATTTGTTCAAAGGTGTGATTCTGTTCTGTTATTTCTTTGCTGATTTTCTTTCTGTCTTGTTGATCTGTCCCTTTGTGTCAATGGCATGTTAAGGTCTCCTGTTATAATTGTGTTATTGCTTATTTGATTTTTCATTTCTGTTAATACGTGCTTTGTATAGCTGGGTGCTCTGGAATGTGGTGCATATATATTTAAGATTGTTATCTCTTCCTCTTGAAGTTTTCCCCTAACTAGTACGTTGTGAACTTCTTTATCTCTTTGGATCATCCTTGGTTTGAAGTTCACATTGTCTGCAAACAGAATAGCTACCCCCGCTTTTTTTTTTTTGTTTCCTGTTGCATGAAGTATTCTTTTCCACCCTTTGACTTTCAGTCTATGGGTTTCCTTTTGGGTAAGATGGGTGTCTTGTAGACAGCATATGGTTGGATGTTGTTTCTTGATACATTCTGACAGTCTGTTTCTTTTGATTGGTGAATTGAGGCCATTTACATTAATGATTATAACTGTTATATATTGGTTTATTGTTGAAATGTTATCTTTCTGCTGTTGTATCTTTACCTTTCCATTCTGTTTAATTGTCTGCCTTTCTTGGTGGTTTCATCCTATGTGTATCTAGAAAGTGTTTCAGTATTCTTTGTAGGGTTGGTTTGGTGTTCATGAAGTTTTTCAGCTGTTCTTTGTCATGGAAGTATCTTATTTCTCCATCTGTTTCGAAGGAGTTTTGCAGGGTACATCAGTCTGAGTTGGAAGTGGTTTTCCTTTAGGATTTGGAATACTTCATTCCATGTTCTTCTTTATGTCATTTTTTGTGTTGAGAAGTCTGCTGTGAATCTGATAGGTTTTCCTTTATAGGTGATCTGTCTTTTCTCTCTAACAGCTTTTAGTATTCTGTTCTCATGGTGGATTTCTGGGGTGGTGATTATTATATGTCTGGGTGTAGTTTTATTTTGGTTATAGCTATTTGGAATTCTGTATTCTTCACTAATCCATATGTTAGTTTCCATTCTCATGTTTGGGAAGTTTTCAGCTATTACTTCTGTAAATATCATCTTGATACCATTTGGGCTGTCCCTGTCTTTTTCATTTATCCATATTAATCTTATGTTTTTTTTCTTTGCATCATCTTGCAGCTGTTATTTCCTGATTCTTTGTTATTTTTAAAAGATCTTTCCTTTCCTGTTCAGTAGTTGCAATCTTATCTTCGAAGTCTGAAATTCTATCTTCACTTTCATTGAGGTGGTTTTTACAGCTTTCAATAGAATTTTTTATTTCCTGTATATCTCTTTAAATCTGCTTCATGTATTCTGTTTGTTCCTTACAGTGTTCATTCAGGGATTCTATGTTTTTGCTTTGTTCCTCTAATTTTTTATCTGTGTTCACTAGATGTGTTCACTATTTCTTTCACTACTTTTATCATTTCTTCTTTTACCTGGGCAATTATTTCTGATTTGAATTTCTCCATAGCTTCCCCTAGTTGCTTCTTTATTTCAGTTGATATCATTTCAGTCATTTCAGGTGTATGGCTTCTGTTTTCTTCTATGTACATGGTTCCTAGGCTTTGTTGGGTTGGGCTGGAGATTTGAGATTGCTTTTTGATCTTTCCTTTTGTCATTTTTCTATATTTCCTTGCTTTGAGCATTGTTCCAAAGCTTCTTCTGGGTGTGTGGCAAGTCACCTCCTGCACCCTCAGCTCCTGGGGCAGTCGCTGCTCCCCCACAGGTTCTTGGCTCTCTCACATGGTCCTAACTCCCCTGCAGGCTCTTGGCTCCCTAAATTGAAAGGTGGCAGCTAGGCATCCAGCTCACATCCTTCATGGGCCACACTCAAGTTCTCAATATGTACTAAAATTTCAGCATATTAAACATTTTCTTTACCACCTGCTTACAATTTCTCAAAGTTTTCCTTCTGTGAAAGGCCTCAGTGATCCTCTATACCTTTCAAGTGCATGGTATGTGAAGTTCTTCTGACAGCAAGTTCACTAACAAGACAATTGGAAATGAGACTGAAGACCAGAGAAGAGAGTGAAAATGAGAGATAATGCAGGATTGATACAACAGAAACTATGAAAAATATCACACATTCATCTCAATAGATGCACAAAAACCATTTCACAAAGGACAATGCACATTTATGGTAATTTTCTTATGAAAATGGAAATGATGGTTTTTATCTTAATCTGATTCATCCAGCTATGACAACCAACAGCAAATTTCAGTCTAAATGTTCCAAAACTGAAAATGCTCACCCAGAAACCTTAGTTTTCTTGAGCAATTTTTTTCCTCTTCTTCAATTTGTTGGCTATACCATACTCTTCATGGGAAGCATTCCAGAAGGCAAGGAGCTCTTCTCATGTCTTACTTTGTTTGCAGAACTCCACACTCAATGTTGTGCGATTATGAGTTCTATTTATGCAGTAACATCATTCAAGTAGAGGTCATTTTTATGCTTGATAGTGTCCCAGGATCTTTTGCAGCCCTCAGTAAGAAGAAGTCACCGAACTAGAGGTGAGCTCAGCTCCAGGCTCTCAGCACTCTATCACTGTGGCTTTGAAGCATAGTTTCAAATCAGGGATTGAGATGACTCCTGTCTTGCCTTTGTTTCCCAGAACTGCCCTTGCTATTGTAGATTTTTTGTTGCTCCAAATGAATTTTAGAAATATTTTGTCTAGATCTGTAAGGTATGTTGATGGTATGTTGATTGGGATTGCATTGAATCTGTATAACAGTTTTGGGAGTATGGCCATTTTCCCAATGTTGGTTCTTCCTAACCAAGAGCAATGGATATCTTTCCATTTTCTAATATCCTTTTCAATCTCCTTTTTTATGGTTGTATAATGTTCAACATATAGATCTTTTACATTCTTGGTTAGGTTGATTCCTAAGTATCTCAGTTTTTTTAGATGCTACTGTGAAAAGTAATATTTCCATGATTTCTCTCTCAGTGACTTTTTGTTTGTGTACAGGAAAGCTATTGATTTTTGAGTGTTGACTTTGTATACAGCTATGCTGCTGTAATTATTACCTTTAGTAGTCTTTTAATGGAGTTTTTGGGGTCTTCTATGTAGAGGATCATATCATCTGCAAATAATGATAATTTAACTTCTTCTTTTCTTATTTTTATTCCTTTTATTACTCTTTCTTGTCTGATTGCTCTGGCTAATATTTCTAAAACTATATTGAATAGGAGTGGTGATAGTGGACATTCTTGTCTTGTTCCTGATTTTAGAATGAAGGCTTTCAGTTTTTGTTCACTTAGTATAATGTTGGCCATTAGACTGTCATAAATGGCCTTTATGAGATTGAGGTACATACCATCTATTCCTAGTTTCTGTAGGGTTTTTATCATGAATGGGTGTTGGAATTTATCAAAAGCTTTTTCTGGGTCCATTGATATAATCTTGTGATTTTTATTTTTGGCTTTGTTGATGTGGTATATTACATTGATTTCTTTGCATATGTTAAACCATTCTTGCATTCCTGGAATAAATCCCACTTGGTCATGGTGTGTACTCTTCTTGATGATTTGCTGCATTCTATTTGCCAGTATTTTATTGAGAATCTTTGCATCAATATTCATTAGTGAGACTGGCCTATAGGTCTCCTTTTTGATTGGGTCTTTCTCTGGTTTTGGTATCAGAGTACTACTTGCCTCCAGGAATGATTTAGTGAGGATTGTTTTCTTTTCAATTTCATTGAAGAGTTTAAGGAGTATTGGCATCAAATCTTCTCTAAATTTCTTATAGAATTCATCCATGAATCCATTAGGACTAGGGCTTTTCTTTGTTGGTAAGTTTTTAATTACATTTTTTATTTCAGTAGCTGATATTAGGTTATTCGAAATTGTTATATCTTCTTGATTGAGCTTTGGTAGTTCACATGTTTCTAGAAATCTGTCCACTTCTTCTGTCTTTTCCACCCTATATGAGTAGAGATTTTCAAAGTAGGTGTTCATAATCTTTTGAATTTTCACAGGATCTGTAGTAATTTCCTTCTTTTGAATCCTAATTCCATGGATTTGGGTTTTTTCTTTCTTTTCTTGATAAAGTTGGCTAGAGGTTTATCAATTTTGTTTATCTTCTCAAAAAACCATTTCTTTGATTTGTTGATTCTTTGTACTGTTTTTTAGTTTCAATTGCATTAATTTCTGCTCTGATCTTTACAATTTCCTCTCTTCTATGAGCGTTAGGTTTGACTGGTTCTTCCTTTTCTAGTAGCTTGAGATGCACCATTAGGTTATTTATTTGTGCTTGTTCCATTTTCTTAATGTGACTATTTATTGCTATATATTTTCCTCTTAGGACTGCTTTCATTACATCCTATAGGTTAGAGTATGTTGTGTCTGCATTTTCATTGTATTGTAGGTGTTGTCTTATTTCTTCTTTAATTTCATCTGTAAACCACTGGTTGTTTAGAAGGTTGTTGTTTAATTTTCATGTATTTATGCAGATTTTGCAGGGTTTTTGCCATTGATTTCCAATTTTTGTGTACTATGGTCAGATATTATGCATGAGATAATTTCACTCCCTTTGCATTTGCTTAAGAATGTTGTATGGGATAATATATGGTCTATTTTGCATAATGTCCCATGTGCAGCTGAGAAAAATGTATATTCTGATGTGGTTGGGTGGAACAATCTGTAAACATTCCCTAAGTCCTTTCATTCACAGGTGTGATTCAGTTCTGTTATTTCTTTGCTGACTTTTTGTCTAGTTGATGTATCTCTTTGGAGCAGTGGGGTGTTAAGTTCTCCTATTACAATTGTGTTCTTGTGTATTTGCTTTTCCATGTCCATTAGTATTTATCATATATAGTTGGGTGCTCCTGTATTTGGTGCAAATATATTTATAATTGTTAGTTCTTCCTTTTGTAGTTTTCCACTTACAAATATGTAGTGATCTTCTTTATCTCTTTTAATCATTTTAGGTTTGAAGTTCACTTTGTGTGCAAACAGAATAGCTACCCCTGCTTTTTTCTGGGTTCCTGTTGCATGGAATACTGTTTTCCATTCTTTAACTTTTAGTCTATGAGATTCTTTTTGAGTCAGATGTGTTTCTTGTACACACTATTTTTGTGGGGTCCTGTTTCTTAATCCATTCTGTCAACCTGCTTCTTTTGACAGGTGAACTGAGCATTTATGGTTATCACTGATATGTATTGGCATGAGTTGCCATATTATGTTCCTATTATTGGTTTCCCTCTTTCCTCTCTTTTTAAATTTCTTGTCTAGGATGGTAGTTTCTTTCTGTTTTTCCACTCGAGATTGTGGTCATTTTTATCTCTTCCTAGTATGTCTTTCAGTACTCTTTCTACAGTTGGCTTGGTAGATATGAATTTCTTCAGTTGTTCTTTGTCATGGAAGTATCTTGTTTCTCCATTAAATCTGAAAGACAGTTTTGCTGGATACATCAGTCTGCATTGAAAGCTGTTTTCTTTTAAGGCTTGAAATATGTCATCCCAAGCTCAACTTAACCTGAAAGTTTGTACTGAGAAGTCTGCCATGATTCTAATAGGCTTTCCTTGATAGATGAATTATGTCTTTTCTCTATTGGCTTTTAGTGTTCTGTTTATATGCTGTATGTCTGGGATCTTAATTATTATATGTCTAGGCATAGATTTATGTTGGTTATGACTGTTTGGAGTTCGTATACCTCACTTATTTGTATGTCAGACTTTTTCCCCATGTTTGGGAAATTTTGTCATTACTTCTGTGAATAGCTTAACTAAGTCCTTTGCATTGTCTCCTGCCTCCTCACAGATGCCTAGTAGCCTTAAATTGTTTCTCTTGGCATCATCTTGAAGATGTTGGATTGTCATTTCATGCTGCTTTGTTGTTTTTATAAGTTCTATCTTTTCATGGTCACTATCTGTGATCCTATCCTCAAGGTCTGAAATTCTATCCTCAGTTTCATTTAAACAGTTTTGCCAGCTTTCAATAGAATTTTTTGTTTCTTGGATATCTCTTTAAAAGTGTTTCATGGATTCTGCTTGTTTTCTACCTTGTTCATTCAAGGTTTCAATCAATCTCCCATGCTCCTGCATTTTTTTAAATCTATTTTTTCCCTAGCTATGTTGAGCAAATCCTTTACTAAGGTTGTCACTTATGTCTTTACATAAGACATTACTTCTAATTTGATTTCCTCTATAGCCTCACGGATTTGTTTCTTTACTTCATTTGCTATCTTTTGAGAGATTTCTGGTGTATGATTTTTAAAGTCCTCCATTTTTCTGTCATCTGTAATTGCACCTGATGGACTAGATGTTTGAGATTGCACATTGGTTTTTCATTTTGTCATTTACACCTTCTGGGCCAATATCTGGTTATTTAGTCCAAATAGCCACAACTGTCAGCAGTCTTTGTTCCAGGGTCCTAATGTGTGGTTGATGCCCACCCAGTTGTTGGATACATAGTGACCAGAACCTATTGGGGTGTTCTGTATGGGTGAGGGGCCACGAAGCCTCCCATCAAACCAGCACTGCCAATCAACCGCAGTTCAATGTTCTGGGAGGGAGAGTGGGAGCCAAGGTTCACAGCAGTGCTTGATTTATGATATGGGTAGGGTAGCTGAAGGCAGCGGGCTGATCCAGGGTGGGTGTGGTGGTCCACTGGGTCAGCATATGGGAGGAGCGTGCTGGGAGGAGCTGCAGGCACAGCTCAGTGGCCTGGCCTGGAGGGGACACTGTGGCTGTCCTTTGTGTGGTGGCAGTGGGAGGGTGTTGATGCAGGCAGGCTTGGTGTTCTTCCTCCACACAGTAGAGGCTGGGAGCAGCCTGAGGCGCTGAGGTGCTCAGGCCCACCCAGCACCAGGAGCCAGGGCAGAGCTTGGTGATTTCCTCTGCATGGTGCCTTCCTCTGTGCTGTAGAGGTGGGGGGCAGCGGCACACAGGCACACCCAGCAGCGTTTGCCAGGGCAGAGCTCGGTAATTGCCTCTGCGAGGCACCTTCCTCCACGCTGCAGTGGTGGCAGTGGTGGGGCCAGAGGTGTGGGGGCCTGCTCACCAGCAGGAGCCTGGGCAGAGCTTGGCTACTTACTCCGCACGGCTCCTTCCTCTGCACTGGGGGTGGGGTGGGGGAGCAGCACACAGACACGCCCAGCAGCGATAGCCCTGGCGGAGCTCCGTAATTTCCCGAGTTCATGAACTTTTGATTGCTTTCAGTTTTCTTTACCATGATACATGCTATTACGAATATTCAAGTAAAAATTTTTTTATGAATGTTCATTTTTTTTTACCCTTTCAAACCTATTTCTACAGGTGGCATTGCTAAGTCATGTGGTCATTTTATGGTTCACTTTTTGAAGAATTAACAAACCATCCCCAAAGCCACACCATCTGACATTCACACAAGAGTGCTCCAGTCTTGTCACGTATTCTTCAATATTTACTTTGTGCTTTACTCTTTGTTGTAATAGCCATTCTAGTGAGTTTGAAGAGATGTCTTGTTGAGGTTTTGATTTGCATTTCTATAATGAGTAATGTTCTTGGGCATCTTTTCAGGTGCTTGTTGACCATATTGTGCTTATTGTTTATCTTTAAGAAAAAAAAACAAGAAATATCTATGTGAAACTATTGTACTTTTTCACATTGGGTTGTTTGATTTATACTGTTCAATTCTAAGTGCTCTTTATATATTGTGGGTTCCAGGTTTGTCAGACATATACTCACTTTCTGTGGAATGTCTTTTTACTTTGTTGATAGCATTCTTCAACTCTCAAAGGTTTTTCATTTCATAAGATACAAAATTTTCCTTTTCCTGTTTATAATTTAATATAACATGTATGAAAACATTATTATACGTGTTCTAGTCCAAGGTCACACAGATTTATACCTATATTTTCTTCTAAGAGATTTATATATTGTTTCTCAGTCTTTCAGCTAAGATCAAGTGTAAGAGATTTATAGTTATAGATCTTACATTGAGGTCATCGATCCATTCTTAGTTAATTCTCACAAGGCGCAAGGTTAGAGTTCAACTTCATTCTTCTGCATGTAGTTATAGAGTTGTCCCATTGTCCTTTTATGAAAAGATTATCTTTTGTCATTGAGTGGTCTTGGAACTGTTGGTGAAAATCAGTCAATCACATATATATGGGCTTTTTTCTAGACTCTGAATTCTATTACATTAATTTATATGCATATCCTTTTGCCAGGACTAATTATATTGCAGTGAACCAGCTGGTCAATTTGTCAATTTGCAAAGTATGTTATTTTGACAATATCAAGTCTTCCATGCCCATGGGATGCCTTTGAATTTACTTACATCTTTAATTTTTTAAATGAAGTTTTATCATTTTCTGCATACAAGTCTTGAACTTCTTTTGTCAAATTTATTTCTACATATTTTATTCTTTTTGATGTTATCATGAATTATTTGTTCCTTAATTCAAATCAATATCTCTACAGTTTCAAAATGCCATATCTTTCAAATTTGTGGACTATCACTAATAGATTTTGTGGACTTATTTTTTTCTTTGCAAATAGTTTGGTTTACTTTCTTCTTGCCTTGTCTAGTTTCCCTGGTTAGAGTGTCCAGTACACAGTTACATAGAAATGGTAGAACAAAGCCAGGTGTGGTAGCTCTTCCCTGTAATCCCATCACTCTGGAGAATGAGGCAGGAAGATCATCATGAGTACATCATTATTATGTAGCCTGGGCTACATAAGTGAGTTCAAGGCTACCCTACATAGTGAGACTCTGTCTCAAAAAAAATGGTAGAACAAATATCTTTATTTTACTTCTGAATTTATGAGCAATGTTTTCCATCTTTTGACTATTTACTATAGTGTTACATGGGGGCTTTTTATATATGCTCCTTAATACTTTGAGGAATTTCTTTTCTATTGTTATTTTGCTCAGTTTTTATCATGAAAGGATATTAAACTTTGTCAAATGGCTTTTCTGTATCTATTAAGATGATAATGTGCTTTTAATCCTTAATTCTATTATTATAGTGAATCACATTGTTGGATTTTAATATACTCTAACAACTTTGCATTCCTTGGAGAAATAGTTTCAATGCATAATCCTTTTGATATATTTTTGTAGATCAGTCCGCTAGTGTTTTATTCAGCATTTTTTTGCATCTGTACATATTTATAAAGATATTTGTCTACAGTTTTTCCTTCTTGTGATGTTTTTGTCTAGTCATGATATTATGATACTGGCCTTATAGACTGAACTGAGAAGTGTTCTTTTTTATAGTTTGTAAGCATATATGAGTGATTGGTTAATTGCTATATTCTTTAAACATTTAGTCAAGTTCACAAGTGAAACCATCTGGTACTGGAATTCTCTTTGTAGATTTTTTTTTAAATTACTAGATTTTTGATTACCATTGGTTTATTTGAATTTTTATTTCTTCTTGAATGAGTGTGCCAGTTTTGTTCCAAAGACTTTGCCCATTTCAACTAATTTGTCTAGTATTTTAGCATACAAATGTTTATAGTACTCTTCTATAGTTCTTTTTATTTTTGTAAAGTCACTAATAATCTTCTTTGTTTCATTCCTGATTGTTATTTGAGTCTTTTGTTACTATTGTTTTTGTTGCTGTTGATTCTGACTAAAAGTTTTTCAGTTTTGTTCTGTTGATTCTTTCAAATAATCAAATTTTGGTTTTTTTGTTGTTTTCTCCACTATATTTCTGTTCTCTACTCCATATGTTTCCTCTCTAATCTTTATTATCATTTTCTATTTGATTTTCTCTTATTTTTCTAAGTACTGTAGGTGAAAGATTATAGATATGTGAACTTTTTACTTTTGGTAGGATCTTCTTTTATAGCTATAAATTTCTCCATGTTCACTGCTTTGATTGTATCCTCCAAGTTTACATATATTTTGCCTTCATTTTTATTTCCCTGTGAGAAATTCAAATCACTAGTTATTTTCAAACTGAAATAAGTGACTACATACCCAGTCTATTTTCTACCTAAACTGATATTTCTCTATCTGATGAATACCCATTAAATAAATTTTGGTATATTTACATTAAAGAAGACTTGCTATGATTAAAAAGATTAACTGAGATTTATATGTATTGATATGGAAAAGGTTTTGCTGAAAGATAAACACAAGTTGTTTAATAGCTACTGCAAAGTTTCTGTTTTCTTGAGGCCTTATTATACATGTGCTCACAGATGTACAGAAAATGTTGGGACAAATAGCACAGCATTCTATTTACAGGATTTCTTTTGGCAATAAGAATCAACTAGAAGAGGGCAAGCTTTGAGGTAGAGTCATATGAGTGGTTATTACTTGAATTTATTTGTATTTTGCTTTAACTTTTTGGGGTGTTGGGTATTGAGTTCAAAAGTGCTCCATAATGGGGCATATCTTCCACTGTGTTTAAATTTTATTTTGAAGAAGTATCTCTCTAAGTTGCCTAGGTGATCCTAAGACTTAATATACTACTGCCTCTGCTTCCCAAATAGTTGAAATTGAAGGTATATGCCACTATACCCAGCTTGTTTTTATTTTTAAATATTTCAATTACAAGTAAGATATAAAATAATCTGTAATGAAAAATCTAAGGGCACACCAAAAGTGAATAGCCTCATTTATTTTTATGAGACTTGTAAGCTGAATGGAAAGGCTTGGTATGAGCACAACTAAACACTTTAATTACTTCTGTAAAATAAAAGAGTATACAAGAGTAAAATTCTTTTCCATGTGTTCTTTCAATTATACATTGTATGGACTGATTATGTCATACAATTACTAACTAGGTCATTCAGTGGTATGTACAAATGTATGTCATGGTGAACTATCTGAATGACCTAGTCCAGTATTTGTCTGTCTTCAGAAGCATTTAATGCAATGCCTAAGAGCAGGGAACTTAGTGACGGACAGATCTGGATTTGATGGCTACCCTGTCACTCACTAGCTGTGACATAAGGGAAATTACCTTCATCTAAGCCTGTTCAGCTTTCTTGCCCCCAAAACAAGGAAACAATGGTGCTCACTCTATAAGGTATTGTAAGTACTAAATAAGTTAATATATATCAGGCACTATGGCAGTGCCTGGTGTGTGTTAAGTGTTCAGTAAAACTATGCTGAGAGGTTCTGTGGCATGGCAACAATGATGTTGGCTCCTTCAATGCATGTAATATTTGTGCATGTCCTATACTCTAACTTGCAGAGACAGTAGATCAATATATGAAAGCCCAGAGGCTTCTTCACATGGAATCCAAGATGTGTATTGAGCGTCTTACACCATTACCAATGAATCCTGTCAAAAAATAAGTCTTGCAAGTCTTTAGTGAGGGAGACAACTCAAAATCCCTTTATAAATATGAATAAAAGTTATCAAGAAAGTTTCTCTATAAAAATATGTTAGTGTTTTTGACCAAATCACGTTAGAGAGTAAAGCTTTGGGCTATGACATGAAGTCTCTTGATTTCTACCTGTTAGTAAATGTTGGAACTTGTTGTGATCTAGATGGGTAATGTCCCCCAAAGTGCCATACATTCAAAGGTAGAGTTTTTGGAAGATGCTTGGAATTATGACTGACTTACTGTTAGGAAGTGGGGCCTAGTAACAAAAGGTGGGTCAATGGCAGCATGACATGGAAGGATATATCTCCTTTCTTGGTCCCTTTCTTCTCCATCTGCTATAAGCTGAGCTTGATAAAGATTCTGGTCACAGCTCAGAATGCAGATAGAAATACAAACAGTAAATGTCAGACTCAGGAGGTTTCAACTGGAAACAAGAACTTATTGTTATTGACAGTTGGACTTGAAATCATGTGTGCTTTTATGCTTTGAGGGAAAATTTGCCTCTTTTTGCTCATGTCCTGAGACTTTGCAAGAGACTGAGATTGAAGGGAGTGAGGTAATTTACCTGCCAGAGAAATGTCAAGGCAGTTCAACATTCAAGTTATAGCATGGGTATTTTGGAGGGCTTTTATTCAGTTCTATATGGAGAATCAATATCAGACAGCACAGATGAGTAACTTAAAAAGTTTTGAGTTTCACCAGAATGAAAGTTCCTGTAAAATTGGCATCTGTAAAATTTTGAACCAGGACAGCTTGGTTACTGAAAAAATTAACATTAAAGGGAAACCAACTACATTGCATCACAAGCATAGGAGAGATGTCTTGAGGGCATATGAGGAATCAGCACTACCCTGCCCTTCATAGGCTCAAAAGTCCAAAAATGAAAGACACTGCTTTTATTAAAGAACCCAGGGGACCCTGCTCATGAGCTGGTTCTCAAATTCAGTTCAGAATGTGCAGTCACCTAGGAACTCTGAAGTCTCTGTAGCCATGATCCATGGGAGCCTGACTAGAGCTCAAACTGATGGTAAACCTTGATGTTGGTTTTGTAGCCATACAGAATTCAAGAACTGTGAGGTCATGTAGGCTTCCACCCAGATTTTAAAAGAAGATCTTGGAATCCAAGCATTGTGCCCCTGAAAGAGCAATGCATGAAGCTGTGAGAGTGAAGGCAAAAGTTCAGAGGAGATCCCAGGATTTTGGATAAGCCAAGAATGTGGAACAGCTGAAGAAAGCCATAGGCAGCGAACAAAGCCACTCCAAGAGAAAGGCCAGGAGAGCTGTAATAGGCAATGCTATAAGGGTGGGGCTGTTTGAGCGCTTTGTAGTTCACCTGTCTTAGGCTCTAGATATAAAATTGTGGGATTCAATATTTGCCCTGCTAGAGTTCAGTTTAGCTTTGGTCAAATTACAATCTGCCTATTTCTCTACTGGAATGAGAATGTTTGCCTTGTGCCATAGCATGTCAGCAAAGTTTAACTTTTTTTTTAATAGGGGATCACAGCCAAAAGTTTACTTCGACTCTCAGAGGAAACTTTGAACTTGGACTTCCTGATAGGGCTAAAATTGCGACAATTAAATGCATAAAGACATGAACATGAGTCTTTGGTGGTTAGGGACAAGGAATTATGGATCAAAACTTTCCTTCCAAAATATCATTGTTTTATATGTAGGCCTCTTGAAAGGTGATTGGATCATGAGGGCACTATAGCTGACTTACTATCAAGAGCTGAGTTTTGATTGGAAGAGGTAAATAGCTGACAGTGTGATCTGAAATGATATATTTACCTTCCTAGCTCCTCCCTTTTCTCTGCACCCTGACATAAGCAGATTATCTTCTATAGTATGTCCTTCTATCATGCAGCTTTTGCTTTGGAACCAGCTGTACATGAACTGAAACATAAGCCAAAGTAAACCACCCTTCCCTTAAGTTGCAAATGTCAGGTATTTTGTCCAAGCAATGAGGCAAGGGACTAAGCCTTTTATAATAAGCCATCCCTGCAAGTAGGGGGAAGTGGGCCGGGTGGAGTGTACGGGGAAGAGGAATAGCTGGGCTTTGATGGATACCTACTTTCTTACCTACCTGTCCCTCACTGAAGAGATTCCCACTGACTTAGCCTCAAGAGGCAAGCCTTGCTTAGGAGAGTTTGAAAGGAGAAATCAGTAAATAAAAAATAGTTTCTCTGATAATTGGTAACTTTGATTCCTCTGTTGCCCAAGTATTGTCACACACAGGTCTTGATATTTGACCCTATTTTTCCTTGAAGAAATGAGGGGTGGAAGCAAAAGATGGATGGATTGGGATAAAAAGATGTAGAATTTGCCTCCTTAGAACTTGCTGTTTTTCATCTGATAAGTAATCTTGTACAAAAACATAATTTTTCACAGTTTGCAAAATACTTTCAGTTTAGCCTGTAGATTGTCTATTGATTTTTGCCTAAAAGAAATTAGCCTCTAATGTGACAACTTTCCCATCAACACTTTAAAATGCTTGCCTTCTGGAATTAGCACCCTATTAACCTCACCAGCTTTTAAATGTTTTACTCCTTGAAAAATTATAATTGAATACCGTTCCTAGCCATAATTATTTAGATAGCACTTTGCACATTAATATCTACTCAATTATCATTCCTTGTGGGTATAATTTTAACCCAAAATGAAGCCTTAGAAGCTGATTTTTTCTCTTTTAAATTGGTTCTTTTTGTGGTTCTTTTTTTAATCTTCACTTTTCTTTACCCCAAAAGAATCCTCTGAATTCTCAGAAAGAAAATTCACCAAGGCCTTCAACTAGCCTGCATAATATGAGATGACTCACTTCCTTCAGTTTGAGAAAATCAGAGGTCATGACATGTTAAAGACATGTGTAAGCTATAATATTAAACATAGGAATTCATGCAAGGAAAAGAGCAGAGCTCACTGTCCAATAAGACCAGAACTGTTCCCTCCCTCTACCTTCTCCCTCTCTGATCAAGAAGAATATCAGCACTGTATTATAAAAGCAAAGGTTGGGAATTTGCATTGTACAGAAGGCACCAGAGGTTAGAAACTTATTATTAGGGAGGAGTAGTGCAATCATAGGATGTAAGGGAAGATTTGCAGATGATAGTGCAAGTGATAGAATAGAAAAACAATAAGGAAGGATAAGACAAAAAAACCTGGTCAACAACAAGAAAGTGCCCACCTACAGCTAACTCTTTATAACTGCTGCAGTTCCCCAAATCTTTTACTTAAATGTTTAAAATTTCATTATGCAATGGTCTTCATCCCTCTTACCTATGAGTACATTTTCCAGTTTCAGTTATAGTCAACCATAGTCTGAAAATATAAAATGGAAATTTCCAACAGAAATAAACAATTCATTAATTTTAAATGGCACACAATTTTTGAGTAGTGTGATGAAATATCACACTATCCTATTTGAGAAATGAATCCTATTTGAGAAATGAATCCTCCTTTGGTCTAACATATCCATGCTTTATATAGTGTTTGCCCACTAGTTACTTATTATCATTTGTACTGTTAAATCAGTACAGGAACACATTACTTGTGTTCAATCAAACCTTTTGTAGGAGCCCAGCTTTCCATCACAGTACTTATGTAACTTGCCTCAGCTCAGCTCATCACAGAGGCCTTGTATCATCTCATATCATCACAACAAGAAGGACTATAGTACAGTAATTTCAGAGGAAGAAACTATGAAACTACCTTATATAAGTTTTATTATAGAACATTGTTATGATTGTTTTATTTTATTATTGGTTATTGTTAATCTCTTACTGCTTCTGATTTGTAAATTAAACTTTAGGATAGATACACACATATATTATATAGGAAAACACATATTATATACAGGACTTAATTCTATTCATGGTTTCAAGAATCCACTGAAAAACTGAGAACATATCCCCTATGGATAAGGGAAAACTACTATACACAAGGAATATTTGCTTTGGGGAAGTAGATAAAAAATATTTAGGAACAGTAAAAAGCAATCTTTGTTGGTTTGATTTTTCAAAATCATCTTTACTTTTTGACACAGCTACCACCAAACTGTGTCACTGAGGAGTACACGGGAAAGCAGGAAAATGAATGCCCTGTCTACATCTCTTTCCCATTCAGAACTGCTGCTAGAAAAGGCCAATCCTTGACAATGCAAGAAGGTAATTATCCATGTCCTATGGGTTAGTTCCAATGCACATAACAGGGAGGAGAGTAAAGAATATTCCTAGAAAGGCAAATCAAAAATATTCTGTATGTAAGAAACACACAGTACCAAACTTACTCAATGTCAATTTGTTTTCCCAGGTAGTTGAACCAATTCTATTACCATTACAAGTATGAAAGCATATATAGCTACATCAAAATATTACAGACCATTTCTTTTTTAAATTCTTTTATTTCAGTTTATGAAGAATAGTATATAAAAGAAATTATAATTTGAGTTTGTCTGACGTGTCTTCATGTACTTAATGGCAATTCATCTTACTCTTTACTGAAATATCTGTCCATGTCTATTTTTCTGTTGGGTATTTTTTACCTTTCACTGTTGATTTATAAGCACTATTTACATATTTTGGATAATAATTGTTTATTATTTATATATTTATTTTTTAAAAAATTTTATTTAAAGAGAAAAAAAAACAGAACAAAGGGTAGCAACAATATAGAATTCCAAGGAAAAAAGGAAAAGAACAACAAAAACAAAAGAAAAACTAAGAGATTATTGACAAATTACATACTGACTTCTTGGAAATAGTTGTTCAAATTACAAAGTTAAAACATGTAAAGCAGACATTCAAACAGTGAGACTGTTAACAGTTCTGCTCCACGATCTGACAAAAACAGCCATATGGTCATCCATCTCACCCACTCAGATATATATTCTCACCCACTCAGATATATATTCTCACCCACTCAGATATATATATATATATATATGGGGCAGTCAACTTTTGTGGGCCTTCACTACATCAGTGTGCGCCATGCTCAGGGAATTAGTTTGTAGCAACCCACTGGGTCCTGGCCAGGGGTGTGGCCCAGTCCAAGCAGATCCCACCAATCCGATCTTCGAGGGGAACAACCAACTGAAGCCACTTCCTTATGGAGTTAGGGATGTCCTGCCCAAATCCAACATGTCGTCCATTTGGTTGCCCCTTTCCTGTGGGAGGGTCCTATTACCATCACTCACCGTGTATTGATGCCAGTGCCTGAGAACTGCTGGACTCCCCAACCTCTGACCTCAGCACGGCTGAGGCGAATTCACGGTGCCTCTGGGTGTGTCGCATGCAGGGCTGGTTCCGGGCTAGCCATGTGCAGGGCTCTTCAGTTCCACACTCAGGGCCGCTCAAGCCAGTCACATCAGCGCCATTCGGTGGGTCAGGTCAGTCTCAGGCAGGTATTCAGGCGGCTTGGTGCCATACTTGCCTATCTTAGCTTCTCTAATGGTAGCCCCAGAACCTCATATTCGAGCAGTTTTTTTTCACTTTAGACTCTTCCTGGGTTGAGAAAGTCCATCTCCTTCTGTTTGCATCTCTCCAGGATGTTCTATTCTGGCATTTGAGCTGTCTTTCTCAGAGAGGATCCATATCCTATTACCTACCAGTGTGCCATCTTTGGAAACTCCTAAGGCAATGTTTTATTATTTATATATTTCTGTACATTCAGGGCTTCAATTTTCAGTTAGGTTTGATAAATGAAAGTGGTTAGTTTTTGTACAAGAGTTTATCAATCATTTTGTCTTATTGCTATGATCATGGCATGTTATTTAATAGCTTCATATTAATTCCAAGAAATAATGTATTTTTCTCTAATAGTAAGTACAAATTTTATTGTGAAATGTATAAAATATAGAGCTAAGCAAAAGATAAAAAGAAAGCTTAATAATGATCCCATTACCAAAATAATCACAAAAATATTTTTTCTAAGCTCTAAACTGACATTTAAAAATTTTTGAAGGGCTTGGACCACTGCACCATGCCTGTGACCCACCATGCTGCCCCTGTGCATGCTGGCCCAGAGGAGGACCACTGCACACACACTAGCTTGGACCAACGCCATGCCTGTGCCCCAGCATGCACCCTGCCCCCCCACGCTGGCCTGGAGGAGAACCACCACACCCACCCTTGTTCAGAACATGGCACTGTGCCTGCACCCCAACATGCTCTCTCCATGTGCCATCGCAGAGGAGGACCACCACAACCACCCAGCTCGGCCAGTTGCCATTGGCTACCCTCCCTGTCTTTTAGACCAAACACTGCTTTGAATGTTAGCTCTCACACTGCCTCACAGAACCTTAAATGGCAGTGGATTGACTGTGCTGGTTTGACGGGAGACTTGGTGGTCCCTCGCCCAGAGAATCTCACCAGGTTCTGGTCACTATGCACCCAACAATCAGATGGACATCAACCATGCAATAGGACCCTAGGAAAACACTGCTGACAGTTGTGGCCATGGGGATTAAATAACCAAATATTGTCCCAGAGGGTGAAAATGACAAAACAAAAAAGCAAAATGCAATCTCAAACATCTAGTCCATCAGGACCAAGCACAGGAGACAGTGAAATAGAGGACTTTAATAGTCATACACCAGAAATCTTTGAAAAGATAACAAATGAAGCAAAGAAACAAATCCATGAGACTATGGAAGAAATCAAGTTAGAAATAATTTTTCATGTAAAGACAGAAATAACAACCTTAGTAAATGAGTTACTCAGCATAACTAGAGAAGAAATAGATAAAAAAAATACAGGAGCATGGGAAATTGATCAAAACTTTGAATAAAAAATGCATAAAATGAGCAGAATCCATGAAACAAATTCAAAGAGATACCCAAGAAACAAAAAATTTTATTGAAAGCTGGCAAAACCATTTAAATGAAGCTGAGGATAGAATTTCAGACCTTGAGGATAGGATTGCATGTAACAATCATGAAAGGGTAGAACTTATAAAAACAACAAAGCAGCATGAAATGACAATCCAGCAGCTTCAAGATGATGTCAAGAAATATAAGACTAATAGGCATCAGTTAAGATGTAGGAGTAAATGCAAATGACACAGGTAAACTATTCACAGAAGAAATAGTGGAAAATTTCTCAAACATGGGGGAAAATATCTGATATACAAATAAGTGAGGCATAAGAATGCCAAACAGTCACAACCAACATGAATCTACACCCAGACCTATACTAATTAAGATCCCAGACATACAGCATAAAAACAGAATACTAAAAGCTGTTACAGAAAAGATATAATTCATCTATCAAGGAAAGCCTATTAGAATCAAAGCAGACTTTTCAGCACAAACATTCAGGTTAAGACAATCTTGGAATGAAGTATTTCAAGCCCTAAAAGAAAGCAACTTTCAACCCAGACTGATGTACTCAGAAAAACTGTCTTTCAAATTTAATTGAGAAACAAAATACATCCATGACAAAGAACAACTGAAGAAATTCATGTCCACCAAACCAATCCTGGAAAGAGTACTGAAAGACATGCTAGATAGAGATAAAAATTGCCACAATCTCCAGAAAAACAATAGAAAGAAACCACAAGGCTGGACAAGAAGTTAAACAAAGGAGAAAGTCAAGAAACCAACAATAGGAACACAACATGGCAAAGTCAAACCAGTACATATCAGTGATATCCATAAATTTAAATGGGCTCAATACACCTATCAAAAGAAACAGGTTGACAGAATGGATCAAGAAACAGGATCCCACAATATGCTGTATACAAGAAACACACGTGACCCAAAAAGAAACTCATAGACTAACAGTTAAATAGTGGAAAAAAGTATTCCATGCAACAGGAGCCCAGAAAAAAGCAGGGGTAGCTATTCTGTTTGCACACAAAGTGAACTTCAAACCTCAAAAGAGATTAAGAAGGTCACTACATATTGCAAGTGGAAAACTACAAGAGGAAGAACTAACAATTATAAATACATATGCACCAAATACAGGAGCACCCAACTATATAACATAAATACTAATGGACATGAAAAACCAAATGCACAAAAACACAATTGCAATAGGAGAACTTAATACCTCACTGTCACAAAGAGATAGATCAACTAGACAAAAAGTCAGCAAAGAAATAACAGAACTTAATTATACCTGTGAGTGCATGGACTTAGCGGATGTTTATAGAGTGTTCCACCCAACCACATCAGAATATACATTCTTCTCAGCTGCACATGAGACATTCTCCAAAATAGACCATATATTAACTCATAAAGCATTCTTAAGTAAATGCAAATGCAGTGAAATTATCTCATGCATAATATCTGACCATAGTACACTAAAATTGGAAGTCAATGGCAAAAGAAACTGAAAAACCTGCATAAATATATATATAAATTAAATAACAACCCTCTGAACAACCAGTGGTTTACAGATGAAATTAAAGAAGAAATAAAACAATACCTACAATACAATAAAAATGCAGATACAACATACTGTGACCTATGGGACACAAAGAAGTCAGTCCTAAGACGGAAATATATATATATATATATGTCCAATAAATGGAATGAGCACAAATAAATAACCTAATGGCACATCTCAAGCTTCTAGAAAAGGAAGAGCAAGTCAAACCCAAACCTCATAGAAGAGAGGAAATTGTAAAGATCAGAGCAGAAATTAATGTAATTGAAGCAAAAAAAAAATACAAAGAATTAATGAATCAAAGAGCTTATTTTTTGAGAGAATAAGCAAAACTGATAAACCTCTAACCAACTTTATGAAGAAAAAAAGAAAAAACTCAAACTCATGCAATAAGGACTTAAAAGAGGGAAATTACTAGAGTTCCCATGGAAATTCAGAAGATCATGAAAACCTACTTTGAAAATCTCTACTCAGACTGAAAAACATAGAGGAAATAGACAGATTTCTATAAACATATGAACTACCAAAGCTCAATCAAGAAGATATAACAAGTTTGAATAATCCTATATCAGCTACCAAAATAAAAGAACGTGATTAAAAACTTAACAACAAAGAAAAGCCCAGGTCCTGATGGATTCATGCTGAATTCTATAAGAAATTTAGAGAAGATTTAATTCCAACACTCCTTAACCTCTTCAATGAAATTGAAAGAGAAGCAGTCTTCCCTAACTCAGTCTTGGAGGCAAGTGTCTCTCTGATACCAAAACCAGAGAGAGACCCAAGCAAAAAGGAGAACTATAGGCCAATCTCACTAATGAACATTGATGTAAAGCTTCTCAATAAAATATTGGCAAATGGAATGCAGAAAATCATGAACAATATTATACACCACAACCACATGGGATTTATTCAAGGAAAGCAGGGATGGTTCAACATACGCAAATCAATAAACACCACATCAAAAGAGCCAAAAATAAAAATGACATGATCACCTCAATAGACACAGAAAAAGCTTTTAATGAAGCCCAACACCTATTCATGATAAAAACTCTACAGAAACTCAGAATAGACCATATGTATATCAACCTCATACAGGCCATTTATGACAATCCAACAGTCAAGATTATACTAAATGGACAAAATCTGATAGCCTTCACTCTAAAATCAGGAACAAGACAAGGATGTCCACTATCACCACTCCTATTCAATATAGTTCTAGAAATGTTAGCCAGAGCAATCAGACAACAGGGAGAAGTAAAAGGAATAAAAATAGGAAAAGAAGAAGTTAAATTATTATTATTTGCAGATGACATGATACTCTACATATAAAACCACAAAAACTCCATTAAAAGACAACTATACATAATAAAATTCAGCAGCATAGCTGGATACAAAGTCAACACTCAAAAATCAATAGTATTCCTCTACACAACAAAAATTCCCTGAGAGAGAAATTATGGAAGTACCACCTTTCACAATAGCATCTAAAAAAATCAAATACTTAGGAATCAACCTAACCAAGAGTGTAAAAGACCTACATGCTGAAAATTATACTACACTAAAAAAGGAGATTAAAGAGGATATTAGAAAATGGGAGGATATTCCTTGCTCTTGGTTAGGAAGAACCAACACTGCAAAAATGGCCATAATTCCAAAATTGTTATACAGATTCAATGTAAATCCAATGAAAATACCATTAACATACCTTACAGATCTAGACAAAATATACCTAAAATTCATTTCAAAACAGATGAAACCTAGAATAGCTAAAATGATTCTTAGCAACAAAGGGAAGACAGGAGGCATCTCAATTCCTGTCTTGAAACTATACTGCAAAGCCACAGTAATAAAATCAGTATGGTACAGCAAAGAAATAGACCTGAGGACAAATGGAACAGATTAGAAGATGCAAGCACTACTACAAAGACACTCAGCCACCTTATATTTGACAAAGGGGCTAGACATGTTCACTGGAAAAAGGATAACCGCTTTAATAAATGGTGTTGGGAAAATTGGCTTTCAACATGTCAAAAACTGAAGCTAGAACCACGCCTATCACCATACACTTAACTAAAATAAAAATGGATCAAAGATCTACATATTAAAACAGAAACACTAATCTACTGGAGGAATAAGGTAGGTAGAAATCTTGGAGACATAGGGGTAGGGAGAAAATTCATGAACAAAACACAAACTGCATGGGAAATACTTCAAAGAATCAACAACTGGGACCTCATATTACTAAAATTTTTTACGCATCAAAAGAAATCACCAACAAAGTGAAAATAAAACCCACAGAATCTGAAAGAATTTTAGCCAACAATCCCTCAGACAAAGGACTTATATCCAGAACACATAAAGAATTGAAAAATATCAAGCTCCCCAAATTCAAAGACCTTCTCCAAAAATGGGCATCAGAGATAAACATACAATACTCAGATGAAGATATGAAAATGGCAAATAAATACATGAAGAAATGTTCACCATCACTGGTCATTCAAGAAATGCAAATTAAAACAGCATTGAGATTTCATCTCACCCCAGAAAGAATGGTTGCCATCAAGAAATCAACTGATGACAAATGTTGGTGAGGATGTGGGGGGAAAGGAACACTTCTCCACTGTTGGTAGGAGTGCAGACTGGTACAACCACTGTGGAAATTGGTATGGAGATTTCTTAGAAGACTAAGATTGGAAGTTCCATTCAATCTAGCTATTCCCCTCCTGGGTATTTTCCCAGAAAAATTGAAAAGTTCATTTCACAGTGATATGTGTGCACCCATGTTCATAGTAGCACAATTTGCAATAGTTAAATTTTGGAAACAACCAAAATGCCCATCAACCACAGAATGGATGAAAAAATGTGGTATTTTTATACAGTGGAATACTACTCAGCTATAAAAAATGATGATCTTGAGACCTTTATAGGTAAATGGAGGGAATTTGAGTATATCCTCATTAGTTAACTAAGCAAGACTCACATAATAAATATCACATTGTCTCTCTAGTGTAAAAAATAATAAAAATTGTCAAAGTAATAAGATCCAAAAATATAATAGACATTATAAAGGTGAAAGTGAAGGAAAGTGCTTTAAAAGATATAACAGTATGTATAGTGTGTAAGACAGATAACCATATTACTAAATTTGTTAGATCACTGAACAAAAGAGTTTGCACTGTCAATGTTTAAGTGTCTACCCAGTTTTTATTCTTTGATTTTGTAACTTTAACAACTATTTTTAAGATGACAATATGTAATATATCAACTAGTGATTTTATGCTAATTTTTTGAATTCTGTGTTATTCTGTTTTTTCTTTTTGCTATTTTTTTCTTTTCTTTCTATAAATAATTGAAAAAGTTAAAATTTGTGTAGTACTCAAATAAACATGAAAAATACATTTATACAAATCTTTCTAATAATCTCTTACCAAGATTTTTGATATGACAGTAGAAATATTTCTTATTAATTATTTTCTTAACCTTCCTGTTTCTGGAAGTAAATTCATCTGCTCTTTGTGTTATTAGATTTTCTTTTGTTTTAGCATCAATAGGTCTTATGTTTGCATTGTAAGCCTGTCTCATGCTTTAAGCAAAAAGAGGAAATGTTTGAGTCAAAGGTGAATCAGACAGAGAAAGTCAAATATTGAGGTGTAGCTTCAAGGCATTAGACAGCAGAAAAGTCACTTTGAATGTACACTGTAGAACCATAGGCCAGGCCAGCCTGATTTCCACAGTTTTTCTTAAAACTAATCTTGACAGCATCTTGTTTACAGTAACAGGAAGTATTTCTCTTTTGTGTTGAAGAAAATCTGTATGTATCATGACTACTTTGCCTTGACACTGCAAATACAGTGTCACTTCCTTGACTAGTGAAGGGCAGGACTCTCAGGCCATCTTATAAAGCAAGTATCCCTGATGTCTATTGCTATGTAGCCAATCACCCCCAAATTTAGTAACTGTAACCAACAATTATGCTGCTAAACCTTGGGGTTTCTATTGGTTGGGAATCCAGTAAATGCACAGCTGACCATTCTGGCTTAGGATCTCTTATTGTTGCAGGTAGATGCATGAGTGGGGATTGAAGGCTTCAGGTACAGCTGAGAGCTAACCAGATCTCATTCTCTCTCTCTCTCTCTCTCTCTCTCTCTCTCTCTCTCTCTCCCTCTCCCCCTCTCCCCCTCTCTCCCTCTCTCCCTCTCTCCCTCTCTCCCTCTCTCCCTCTCTCCCACCCCAGGGCTCCCACGTGATCTCTGTGTAAGTTAGTGTGGGCTTCTCACAGCTGTCATCTCAAGGCCACTTGATTTCCTTTACTCAGTGGCTGAAGGCTTCATGTTATTACCCCCCAGCCCCAGAAATCACATAGCATCAGTTCCAACATTATAGAGTTACAAAGTAATGAGTATAAAAGAATTTGAGAATGTATCTTTATATTCACCATTTTGCCTCTAATCATAAATGATTTCTATTCCTCCTATGTGCAAAATACAGTCACTCTTCACAAGATACTCCCAACCCCAACCATGCCCCAGATATTTCACTCTGTTATGGTGCCAGGCTCATGCTTCATTTCAGGATGTCATTAAGCATATGAGGACTAAGTGTAGCAGAGGATTCTTAGGCACTGCCCTAAGGTCAAACATCAGTAAGCATCCTAATCCTTAAAATTAGTAAGTAAGTTACCTTATTTGTTAAAAAGTGCTTTGTAGATGTGATTAAATTGGAGATCTCGAGATGGAAGATTATCTCAGATTACATTAAATAGGAATTCCACCAATATAGAGAAAAGGTATGAAAAAGGATATATAGTACAGTACAGATCAGGGGAGAGGAAATCATACTCTGATTGTTTTGAGGATGGAGGGACAGGGCATGAACCAAGGAATGCAGAAGCCCATTAGAAAGCTAGAAGTCAAGGAAAGGCCCTGGACCCTTCAGAAGAAATTCAAGTTTCCTAATACTGTAGTTTTAACTCCATGAGAATAATTTTGGACTTCTGATCTCCATAACTGCAAGATAATGTTTGTTTTGTTTTAAACCAAAAAAAAATCTACATATAGAGAGAAATCATCTGTTCCCTACATGCCCCAATGTGATGATGTGACAGGCATATAAGACATCACAGCAAACACTTCAGTTCCAAACTGGGATAAAACCAAGGTATCTACTCTGTAGTAGTTCTAAATTCCAGCCAGGATTATATTATAAGCTTATTTACTAGGACTTAATCTTACTTCTCAAAGTTGTTTTCCATTGTTCTCGGCTCTGCCTGCTAATCTTTTGGTTCAACTGAGTTATCTTTCTGTTTCCATAAAAAAAGGCTCATACTTAACAATCTATCTTCTACCCACAAAAGGTTGGAAAGCCAAAGACTTCTTTTCATCCAGTCTCTGCCTCTTTTATTCCAAGATAATGTTAGTCCTTAAAACCTTTGTGGGATTCCCCATTCCATTAGATTGAAAATATCTTCTAGAGACCAGGGATTTAGCTCAGCAGCATTAGCAATTGCCTGGCAAGCACAAGGTCGTGAGCTCAATTTCCAGTACCAAATAGCAAATCTTCTAGAAAATATTTTATTGAATTGGAGCTTCCTCTTAGATAATAGTAGATTAATTACCTTAAGATTCTTAGAAGATGTATTTTCATTTCCATAAGATACTTTAAAGTATATCAATCTTTCTGAAAAGATCTGTCAAGAATCACATTAAACTTCTGAGTCCTTCCAAAGGATTTTTACATACTTCTGGCTTCATTTTTATTCCAAGACCTTATTTTCCTGGAAGCTACCTAAGATTTCAGTTTTTTCCCTGAAGACTTTTGTTTCTTTGAGACCACTTTCTTGGCTAGGAAAATTATTCTTATCCCTTTATAATCCTTCTAAAATCTACTCAATAACTGAAGTGTTTGTTCTTCAATTTAGGTCTCTTCTCTTACATTATGTTTTCTACAGGAAATGAGTCCAGGTGCCTGCTGTCCAGAAATCTCCTTAGTTAAATTATTTAATTCATTAAGAATGTTTCTCAGTGCCCATATTACCACAGTCACATTGTTGCTAAATTTTTCTTCACTACATGACAGTGGCCTCCTTCCTCCAGCATCTAATAGCACTCTCTTTGTTTCATTTCACCCCTCACTGGCAACATATTCAAGCCCCATCCAGCTTGCTAAGAGTCTCTTTGTAACCTCACACATAGCCAGCCCCATCAGCAGTTCCAGCGTAGCACCCCTCCTTCAGGTACTAGATCCTGTCCCTGTTATCTCTCAAGGTATAGTGAAACACCACTCACATCTTTCATGCATTCTATGAGTCAGGATTTTGGAAGGACTCCTGGTAGTGGTTCCAGCTGAGTGTTTCATACAGTAGACAGTCAGATGGAGATTAGACTTGGAACCAAAGCAGAATGAAACAATTGGTGCTAGTTGGATTCTCCATTCTTTCTCTGTTTTCATCAGCTGTGTTACTTCTCTGAGTGGTCTCTCTGAATGGGTTAGCTTAGATTTCCTTGGAGCATGGTGTTCTTGTGGTGTTTGGACTGCTCACATGATAATGGAAATCTTCAAAAGCAAATGCCACATGAACAAGCTGGAAGTTGCATCACCTTTTATAAGTCAGGATGGAAAGTCATATGACTTCACTTCTACTCTGTTTTGTTTGCTGCAGAAGTCCCAAAAACTTTCCTAATTTCAGAGGAAGGAACATAGTAGCTACCTCTTTATATAAGGAATGTCCAATAATTTATGGATGTATTTATTTCACTTCTTTAGTAAGCTTTTTTTTTTTTTTTTTTTGGTGCTTGCTATGGGTCAGGTATCAGGCTATGAGTGAAGCACAGCCTGAAGAATTAGATACAGCCCTCTGTGAGGTACTTAGTTAAGAGGATAAAGAGGTAAGTGGAGCATCACAATAGAGAAAAATGATTATTTTAACAAAGCTGTGGGAAGACAGAGATGACAAAAAAATCACAAAGACAATTCAGAGTGGTATTTTGAGAAATTTGCATTTAGTTTAAGCCTCAAAAGGCAAGCAGTTCTTCAGCTACTTGGAGCCAGTGTTGTTCACTGTAGAATAGAAGTGGTATAAAAGCATGAAATACCCTAGTTATATTTTCACTCTGGTTGTATGATGGTGACATTCGCTAGTGTAAGAAATTTGAGAGAACTTGCAATGAATCTAGTTCAGGATATGTTGACACTTTTAGGTGCTCATAAGACATCTGTTCCAACAACAACAATGAAAAATACCCTGCAATGGGATCTTTTTCTTATTCTTCAGCAGGATCCGGTACAGTTGCAATCTTGAATATCATCCAAAAGTCAATATGTAAAAGCCTGGTTCCTAGGATACTGCTTATTAGGGTTCAGGAGATGGGGCTTTCTTTGGTCACTGGTGCTACATCCTTGAAGAGGACTTTCCATCTCCTCTTCTTTTGCTCTCTGGCCATGAAGTGAGTAATTGTGCCCCACCATATACTCCCAACATGTGCTATCTTGTCATAGACTCAAAGTAAAGAGGTCAACTGATTATGGACTACAATCTAGAAGGTTGTGGGCCAAAGGAACACTTTTCTCTCTTATGTTAATTATCTCAGGTATTTTGTTATAGAGATGGAAAGATGATTATATGAGATCTTAATCATATGAGGTCTACTGAAGAAGACTCCATAGCCATAGATTTTGGTCTTTCTCCATCTGAGCTCCTCAGAGCACTGACACCTGCTGTTCTAGCAGTTCCCATTGCATTACAAGTTAATACTCTAGAAATACTCAAATATCTGTTAATTATCAAGTTCATTCAGGATACTCAACCTGAGAAATACACATTCTACTCTGTAGTAGCTGTAAATATGTTTCTCAAGGAAACACCTGGTCAAGCATGTGTGCTTGAGCATCTAATTCTCCTTGTGGTGGTAATATGACCTCTTATGGGTCAGAGAAAAAGGAAGTCTTTAACATCAACTGATCCAGAGTTTAAAAATTCCTGGCATGTATGTTAACACTGGATTTTTTAAAAACTAATATGAAATTACTTGTGATGTTATGAAAATCAGGAGATTTTAAAGTGTCTGAATTTTAGCTTCTTTGGAAACATCTTTCTTTTTTCCATCTCACAGAAATTCCCACATGGAAACAGTTAATAGTTGTTGAGCTTAGACAGTGCCTCAAATGTGTCAAGTATTGGGAATATTATAGAGAAACATTCTCATTCCTCACTACCAAATTGGCATTGACAACTTGGAGGACAAATTCAACATGTCTTCTCAAAATTATAATTCACTTAAAATGAGCCTAAACCTGTGAATTGTACTTTCAGAAGTCAAAGTTATAGATACACTGAAATGGAAGGCAAAGTTAAATTATAGTGTGATATTTTTGTCATCCCCATAAAATGAAAACAGCTTAGATTCATATCTATAAGGAATAGATTAAATAAATTTGAAATATGCATATCAATGTGGTTAAATATTATCAATCAATGAGTGATTGGAATTAAATAGTTTTAAATTAACTGACAGTGAAAGATGCCTAAAGTACATTAAACAGTTTGAAAAAGAAAATGGCTGGATAATATGTATAGTATTATTTTGCTTGTGCTAAAATCAAAAGTGTTCAGCAAGTAGCACAGCAAAGTGCAGAAAATAAAGGGTTTGGGGTTTAGACAACTTAGAACTGTTACATTCTCCAAAATATCACTGGACAACTTGAGAATAAAATGAAGCAAAATGTATTAGAACTCACTGCAGTAAGAATGAATCCATCCTGACAGCCTTATGCATGCCTCAGAGAAACAAGTGAGAAGAAACACAAGTATAGGACCATAGGGTGTGGACACAAATAATCTAGGGCAGT
>PVJX010013904.1:0-46190 GCA_004027295.1 Dolichotis patagonum
AAAAAATTTAAAAGAGGAAGGCCGGGGATTTAGCTCAGTGGTACAAGCACCTGCCTGGCAAGTGCAAGGCCATAAGTCTGATCCCTGGTACAAAAAAAAAATTAAAAACAGAAATTATATTGACCCAGATATTCCTCTACTAGGCATCTTTCTGGAAGAAGTAAAGACAGTAAATTATAATGATATATAAGAAAACAATACAAAGACTGGGAAATGGTGAGTCTGAAAGAGAGGACTCACAGATTAACCATCAGGAAACGAAACTCAAGTACTGCTTCATACACAGGAAGAAATAAGATAGAGAGCCACAAACAGAGTTAAATATGTCACTCTTCAGAGATGGTTAAGAGCAGTGCCTGATTCAGAATGAGTGTTTAAAGAAAATTTATTAATAATAACTTATGATTATGATTAATAATAACTTATGATTACTGAGTTCAGAAGAGTGACACTAAAAATTCACATTGAAGGCATTGGAAGTCAAAAGTCTTTAAATAAAGATGGATGTTGCTACATTTTTTAATGTCTTAATTTTGGAAATATATTTGGACTATATGCAAAGAGAAGCATAAGGAAAGAAGTAGATTAAGACACAGTTTACTCTCTACTTGTCCCCAAATCTTCTGACATTTTAACTTTTGTTAATTTTTGTTTATCTTTTAACAAAGACAGTTTAGTCTGTCCTCTGAAATAAAGTCAAAATTTATATTAATCAAAAACATGTACAGTCAAAATTTTTGTTAGTCAAGAGCATAGCACACGGAGTTAAGATGCCTGGCTTCATCCCCCTCCTCCAGGATTTATGATATTAGAAAATTTGTTTCACCTTTCTTTTCTTCAAATTTTTTAAACTAAAAAGTACACTCTTGAAATGATTTACCTCACTGTGTTATGTAAATGAGCCAAGCACTTTAAGATCAACTCCCCTAGTGAATCTCAGAAATGTTAGCCTAGATCAGAGCAGAAATTAATACAATAGTGACTAAGAAAACAATACAAAGAATAAATAAATCAAAGAGTTGGTTCTTTGAAAGATAAGCCCCTAGACAACCTTATTCTAAAAAAAAAGAAAGAAAAACTCACATTCATTCAATAAGCAATGAAAAGGGTAAAATCACTACAGACTCTGTGGAAATACAGAAGATCATCAACACCTATTTCAAAAACCTCTACTCTCATAGGTTCGATAACACAGAAGAAATGGTCAGATTCCTAGAAACAGATGAATTACTAAAGCTGGGTCAAGAAGATGTAAAACTGCTGAATAACTCAATTTCTATTAATGAAATTGAAAATGTAATTAAATCCTTACCAACAAAGAAAAGCCCAGGCCAAGACGGATTCACTGCGGATTCTACAAGAAATTCAAAGACTTAATGCTGACACTCCTCAAACTCTTCAATACAACTGAAAGGGAAGCAATTATTCCTAACTGATTCCTGGAAGCAGATATTACTGTAGTACCAAAACCTGAGAAAGACCCAACTAAAAAAGAGAACTACAAGCCAATCTCCCTAATGAACACAGATGCAAAAATTCTCAATAAAATATTGGCAAACAGGGTGCAGTAAATCATCAAGAAGATTATACACCATGACCAAGTGGGATTCACCCCAGGAATGAAGGGATGTTCAAAATACATAAATTGATAAATGTACTCCACCATATCAATAGAGCAAAAAATGAGAATCACATGATCATTTCTATAGATGCAGAAAAAGCTTTTGATAAGCTCCAACACTGAAATAGATTAGAAATACAACTACAACTACAAACTCACTCAGCTACTTTATCTTTGACAAAGGGGCCAAACACATTCACTGGAAGAAAGATAGTCTCTTTAATGAATGGTGCTGGAAAAATTGGCTATCCATATCCCAAAAACTAAAACTAGACCCATGCCTACCACCATGTACTAAACTAAAATCTACATGGATCAAAGATCTAAATATTAAAACAGAAACACTAAATCTGTTGGAAGACAAAGTAGGTAGAAATTCTAAAGATATACGTGTAGGTAGAGAATTCATGAACAAGAATCAATCCGCATGGGAATTACTTCCCAGAATCAATAACTAGGATCATGTCTTATTAAAGAGTTCCTGTATGTCAAAAGAAATCTCCAATATAGTAAAAAGAAACCCCCAAAATTGGGATAAAAATGTTAGCAAACTGTCCCTCAGGCAAAGGACTTCTGTCCAGAACATATAAAGAATTAAAAAAAAAAAATCAGACCCCCGAAATTCAAAGACGCAATCCAAAAATGGGCATTGGAGATGAATACACAGTTCTCAGATGAAGAAATACAAATGGCAAATAAATATATGAAAAAAAATGTTCAACATCGTTGGTCATTAGAGAAATGCAAATTAAAACCACACTGAGATTACATCTCACTCCAGAAAGAATGGCCAGGATAAGGAAAACTACCAACAACAAATACTGGAGAGGCTGTGGGGAAAAAGGGACTGTTCTGCACTGTTGGTGGGTGTGTAGACTGGGGCAACCACTGTGGAGGTCAGTCTGGAGATTCTTCAGAAAGCTGGCTTTGGAAGTCCCATTTGACCCAGCTATCCCGCTTCTGGGCATATTCCCAGAAGAACTGAAAACAACATAGCACAGTGATATATGCGCATCCATGTTTATAGCAGCACAATTTGTAATAGCCAGATCTTGGAAACAACCTAAGTGCCCATCAACTGACGAATGGAGAAAAAAGTTGTGGTATTTTTATACAATGGAGTACTATTCAGCTATAAAGAATGATCACATTGAGATATTTTTAAGTAAATGGATGCAACTCAAGACCATACTCATAAGTGAAATAAACCAAACTCACATGTATAAATACCATATAGTCTCCCTAGTGTAAGAAATGGTAAGAGTACATAAGATTTTATGGTAATCATGGTTTCCCATTATATTGCTTTGAAGTCTTACAATGCTTTCACTCATTGGTTGGATTGGTTTTATTCTGTTTTGTTTGGTTTTATTATGAGTGGTGGCATGAACAGCTATTTTGAAGAAAACAAGACACTATGGCAACCATTGCTGATTTACTAACATTTTGTTGTGAAGTCCTACCATACTTTTGTTCTTCTGTTTTGATTGATTCTAATCTGTTGTGTCTTATTAGATTTTATTATGTGTGATGGTATAAACAATTTTTTAAGGAAAATGAGATATTATAGTAGCCATTGTTCATTTCCTGTTATTGGTTTTGAAGTCCTGTAATGCGTTCATTCTCTTGAATGGCTTTATACTATTTTGTTATGTTTTGTATTATTGTATGTGAAGATGTGCTCAACTATTTCAAAGAAAAGGGACATTATGGCTGATGCCCGGTTGTCTTATTGTGAAGTGCTGTGTTGCTTGCATTGTTCTGTTCTGATTTGCTTTGTTCTGTTCTCTTTGTTTTATTCTCTTTAAAATAAAAAAAAATTTAAAAAGAAAGGTTAGCTAATACTGTGCTTTCTACTTTCTTTTCCTTGTTCATTCTATATCGCTGTTCTCCCACTTCCTTTCTGTTGTCTTCCCACCCGTGCTGCCCACAGTGGGTGATGCGACATGTATTTTATTTTATTTCATTTCATTTTATGCTTTTGGTACCAGGGATTGAACTCATGATTTTGGCTTATCGGCACTTATGCTGGTGAGTAACTCCCCAGCCCTTCTGTGGGGAGTAAACTGAGGTAAACTGAGGATGAAAGCACGATGCAATGCACAGCAGTGATTGTTCACACTGAGGTGAGGAGAAGTCTGGTCCCGAAGCTTCACTGCTGTCCCGGTTAGAAGGATTTTCTACGCGCTCTCCGTGAGGCTCCCAACTTCCCCCACTCCTGACACCTAAATCCACGCTCGTCTCCCCTCTGAGCTGGGAGTCAAAGGACATCTGAGGTACAAAGAGGTTAAAGTAGAATGTTCAAGTTTGAAAAATAAATGAAATGGAAAGTGATTAATCAGTATCAATAGCAAAAATCAGTTCTAAAATACAAAGCCATGGACTCCTGAATTGTTACAAATCATTCAGTGGAAGTACTAAAGCTACATCCAGCAATCCTGAAAATAGTTTGCCACAGTTTGAAATGTCCACATGCAACGTGAAGTCTCCTCCCCGTCACTCCTTAGGTCCTCTGATATAAAAGATTAGTGTAGAATGCAAGCAAAGGGAGCTAGTGGATGTGCTGGGTGGGCTAACATTGTGTTTTGATCATAGGTGTCATTTTGCATAAAGAATTTTAATGCTGAAGACATAAAAATTAGCTGCCATCAGACTCAAACCTCACTTCCTCCTTTGTCCATAGCAAGTCTGATGCACTGATCAGTTTATTTATGTTATTTTTTATTATGCCTGCCAGCATTGGTGGCTGGTTGAATTTGTAACTGAGCAGTCAATGAAATCAAGACACTCTTTGTCTTTATTGGGTTTTGCATATCCACAGGGGAACAGACTGCTCCAAATTCACATCTAGGAGATTAATTTATTCAGCACATTAAACATTTATCTTAAGACTTTATGGATAGGGTGATGTCAGTGATATTTTATTCTCTTATATCTCCAGTATACAATGTGTTATCATTTTTATTTACAGGTGCAGAACCCGACTTGCCTTCCTCCAGGGAGAACGGTGGAGACTTTTGTCTTGTGACTCACAAAATAACCTGGATTTTCAAAAAAGCCCAACTATTTATTCCTCCTACTCTTAGCAGAGGCATATTTTTGTAAACATTCACACACTCTAAATCTTGGAGGAGCAGAATATGAACTAGATTCCTTTTTTCTAATCACTGGCTCATTTAACATGAAAAAGTAAATGACATCCCAGCTTATTTCATTTATTTTTCATATTTTTTTACTAAAACTGTAAAAGAATAAAGGCCTTACGTATCATAATATGCAAGCATGAATCATTAGCAAGACACAAATACTCAGTTAATCACCAAGGAAAATCATTCCGGGGTCTACATGGCCTTCTTTATAGTGGCAATAAAACCTGGGAAATATTTGAGCATTAATTTTTCACATAAAATGTTAATGAGATGCACAATAGATGACTATCCTTTCATTTCTGGATACTAAAAAGTAGTCTGGGCCATGATTCTACTTATCCTATGAAACATTTCTTAAGTAGTAGAAGCCTAGAGACTTCCTAATAGCTGTTTTCATGTTTACGATACGTTTTTCTTTAAAAGGTGCCTAAGAAAACAGTGTAAAGCCAACCAGCTTCGAAGTACAATAATTTTCAACTGTATAGTGCTCTGCAGTTGAAGGAGAATTTTTGAGTACACTATCTCAGTTTGGGTTGCCAGGTGGACAGATTCTGAAACCAAGATTAGTGCCCAGGAAATGTTTTGCAGAATATTCCTAAGAAGAGGAAGAAAACTGGGCCAGGCAGAGGGAAAGGAGGGGATGTGATGCAGACCCCATGAAGATCCCGGCCATGGAGAGGTTTGACCCTGGCCTGGACCCTACAGCTGTCCTGAGGTCTGCAGGGAATGGGCTTTTGCATTTCTCTGTCAACAAATCATCGCATGCGGGTTGTTTCAACAGGCACCGTGGAAAAGGCAAATCATTTCGACCAATTCAATAGGACAGCACTTGAATATCTAGGTATTTCTCTTTCCTCTCCTCAGCGTATGTTTATCCAAGCAACTGGCCACAGGTACCATTAGAAGATGACTGTAGCAATCTTTACCATGCAGGCATGTAAGGTTTTCCTTGCAGGCTTGGGCCTCTCCTTCAGTTGAAAGAATGCTGATCTGAACATTGGATTTGATGCATAAGTGGGGAAAAGGGCAATGACATTTTATTGCAACAGCTTCGCTCAGGGTCCTGAGTCTCTACCCTGCACTTCTGATTGTACATTGTAACAGTGTAATTGCTGACTGAATCATCAATTTGACAACAGAGACAATCTCTATTCTCTCTCTCCTCTCTTTCTGTATCATCTTCCATAGCTTGTCTAGGTAGATCTGTGGAATCTCTCTCTCTCTGTCTCTGTCTCTCTATCTCTCTCTCTGACACGTGGCAGCTTTCAGCTTTGCTTATATTTTGAAACTCTTCATCTGTTTTCTTTTAAACTCGCTTCCGATGGATCACCCTGTGTCTATATGGGTGAGTATCAGGCAATGATTGGACAGGGATCATGCTTACCTGCTTGTCTCAGTGATGGTTCCATTTCTTTCAGTGAAAGTTTGCAGGAGGGACTAAATGTTCTCTGTTAAGAAGGTTGTCAGTTCTATCCCTGATTATCTTTCTACAGGGTCCAATCGTATCTCTTATGAAAATACTGAAATACTTGTACCTTTGGGGCTAAATAAGAATTTAGGGCTATTCTGTGCCCTCCCTGGACCTCACTGTGTGTGTGTGTGTGTGTAGCCTTCAGCGTGGCGCAACCTCATCTAGTATATACGTTCCTCCTTTACCCGACCAGCTCTATCAAATGAGTTTAAACAGCAGAGAAGACCCAGCCCCCAGAGCCTGTGGCACCACTGCAAACCCTCCACATGTGCTGCACAGCAGTAGTATGGTAGCAGATTCATCACAGTACGCCATAGATTGTCACTATTCTTATCCAGAGATTAACAGCTTTTTAAGAATAAGCACTCATAGGATTGCATTGCCCTGGTCAATTTCCACACAGTTTAAATGGTCATATGTGTTCATGTGTCCATATCTATCATTGCTCTTTGGAGAAAGGATCAGTGAATCTCCTTGTTTTGCCCGTGACCAAGCTTCTGGAGACCTCATTTAGAATGTGAGCAATACTGTGTTCTTCCAAAAAATTAAGTTTGATTTCCTTAGAAATAGAGAACACTGCTTATTGCCTGAATCAATCTTCTATAAGTGCACATGTTTGGCTCACTTGAGGACATTGCAAACCACTGTGTATGGGTGGGTTTTGCCATTTTTAAGTTTATCTTTTCACTGTGAACATTGGCTCTTGATCAGCAACATCTGGAAAATCCGACAGAAGGCTCCACAGCGAGAGGAGCTTCTGCTTCCTGACTCCACAGTGTTGCTGATTGGAAGTTTTCTGTCTGCCTGAGAACTCTTGCATGGTGACAGTATTGAGCTTGTTAAGAGACCCAATGCATGCGAATGGCAATTTGATGCCAACCCTAGACCAAATGGAACATTTAAGACTAATTTATATGCATGCTTAATAAGGGAAGTGAGAAAATAGCTAGAAACTTCTCAGTCATTGCTTTTACTGAGAAAAGAATAGAGATCACTCTAAAAAGCAGTTCAGAAAGATGTATATCAACTTCCTTGAACCACAGAGTCATGGTTTTGTGACTGATTTGAGACTTTACAAAGGCTCCAGCTGTGATCCTGGCATCTGCCGGGCAGCAGAATGCGGGCCACCTGCACATCATAGCACAAGTCCAGCTACTATCAGAGGTGCGGGTAGCAGCTGGGAGACAGGATGGACTTGGAGTAGACGTAAGCAGCAAAGACATTTCCACAGAATTATAACCTCATTTATCAGAGTATTCACTAGGCAAATCCAAAGGGCCTAAAATAATTTGTATGGGGCTCTTGTGTTTTTTTACTAAACACGCCTCTTTCTCTGAATCACAATCACCAACAGGTCAGGGAATCATGTGGCTGCCCGATCATGATACATGGCTGGGAGCTCTTCAGAGGACCCTCCCTCAGGATCTAAGGGTTCCTTTGGCTTCCTGCTCTTGTGAAAGACAAATATGTGGTCCCCATGCCCCAGTGTACCTCCAATTTGGAAGCCATACTGGCTTTTGTTGGCACATTTATATTCTACAACTTGATATGTGGTCATGCTTGATGATTAAGAGAGTTGTAATGATGATAAACAAATGCCTCTTTATTATTCTTATCTTCCTTATCTTTCTTCTTAGATATCAACTATGTACAATATCTTAAGATTGAATTTTACTCCCATGATACAATAGCTCTTTATTCATGATATCTGTAGTATCTGTCATATTTCCATCTGCTCTATATTCTATCTCTCTATTTTGTATATATTTTCAGCAATATCTCCAC
The DNA here is from genome assembly GCA_004027295.1 of Dolichotis patagonum. Classification (NCBI taxonomy): domain Eukaryota; kingdom Metazoa; phylum Chordata; class Mammalia; order Rodentia; family Caviidae; genus Dolichotis; species Dolichotis patagonum. The sequence goes on from PVJX010013904.1 coordinate 8,027, forward strand.
TTTCATAATATTTTAAGATTGAGTTTTAAGATTGAATATTTTAAGATTTTTAGCCCTCAGCCCTTTTATTTGTATTACAAATGCACAATATTCTCTGTGAATATTGTTAGAAAGAATGAAAATGGTCTAACTTACAAACCAATAAAGAAAGGCATAATTGATGCTGATTTTATGTACTTTTGGGAGGTGTCTGTCTGTCTGTTTATCTGTAGATGGCTATGTTTTATTGTCAAACAAGGAAACATCTACAATCAAAATTACTGGTGAAAACTGTCCTTAGAACATCCAACATAGCTAGATTTTTCCTTCAATATGGAATGTTATATACTTCTCTGGTTGAATGCTGTATGAAGCAGCCAACTTATATATAGGGAAACAAAAAGACCAAATGAATAATTTATCCTTAAACACTAGAGTGAAGCTAAGTGAAACATTAGAATAGAAGTAACATCTCATTTACATCATGAGAAGGAGTCAAGACTGGGAGTAGAGTCTTGTATAAAACATATACTCTTCCCACTTCCTGCTCAACTAAAGACTGCAGAGGGGAGAAAGTCAACACTATATAAATAAGCTTTTCATGTCACTTAAGTTACTAGTTTTTAAAATTAGTTGCTAAGTGCATATAGATGAATTGCACTGATATAAATATACATTGAAAGATGTGATACATTATGAACACAAAACATTTGTAATAGTGGTGATCCATGGATTTTCCATATTCTCTCCAGAAAATAAGCTAACAGCTATTTCTCAAGTCTTATCCTATTAAATGGGCAACTCTAAAGTTCTCCTCTATTAAAACTAGTTCACTATCCATGAATAACAAAATGTTGATAAGCATCCCTTGGTCAGCTAAGTACATTTACACATGTATTATCTTTTGAGTTTTCCTGACAATTGAAATTGTTTGTTTTCCAAAATACTCTGAATTACATATAAGAGGGAGTAGAAAAATAAAATGAATAAATGCTGGTGGAAAGTCTGGAATACTTTCAGATGCCAAATGAAAAGCTGTGATAGATACTCTCAAGTAATCAGCCACTCAGCACTCCTGGGGAAGCAATTGATTTGTCAGTGTTAGAAGCCCATCTGCCATTTGTGTCCCCAACCAGGAAGAATAATTGGAAAATTCCTTAATTAGTGTTCCATTTAATCTTCCATTGTCAAGAAAAGCACTTTGATTAAAGTAAGTAGTACTCGTGAGTAAGGAAAATGTTTGTGCCTTAGTTACTTTTTACTCATCACTGAGACAAAATACCTGATGCCCAAAGTTGGGAAGGGAAAAGTTTATTTCTTACAGTTTTTGGAGATTTCAGTCCATACTCAGTTGGTTCCAAGGCAGGATGGCATGGCAGGGCTGCAGTTCATGGTGGCTGCAAACAGCAAGGTGGAAACTGGCAATTGAGAGAGACACACCTTCTTCCTGCCATTACATCACATCCTGGCTCCACCCACTAGGAGGGTGTAGCACTGACACCACCAATCCAAGCACGAGACAATGAACCAATCACAAATGCACAATGCAAATACATGAGGCCTTGGGGCCACCAACATAAACTATGACAGTTTGCATTTGCATAATAAGCTTACTTCATTTTCCTACCTTTCACACTATCACTCCTCCTGGCAATAGTTAAGGACACCTAAAGGAAGGGTGGTTTTGCAAGGTCTGTATCCTGAAAAGATTATCAACTTCTCTTACCTGCTGAGGACAAAGACAAGAGCATAAACTATTTTAAATTTATCCATGCCTCCACTGGATAAGCGCTCAAGTCCTAAGATTTGTTTTCTCCTCATTGTCTGTATGCATTTTCTAAATTCACTACAAGGTCTTTACATGTTGAGAAAACCAATCACACTTAAATTTTGAAATAAATATGATTTAAGTATATAGTGAAAAGACATAGAGAGAGGAGGATTTTTGTACAGGACCAGTTTCACTGTCACAAACAAGATCATTGCTATCTAATGGCTCAAAGGAATCTTCTTTTCATGCAACTTTAACAAGGAATTTATCCAATGAAGCTTGCTTTTGCCTCTTTTTAAGGATTTTGTGGAATTGTGACACCATGCTCGTGTTATCATCACTAGCACTGCTACACCCTAATTCAGAGGATAATTTTTCTATAAAAATTTGCACTATTTCCCACATTTTACACATTTCCCTAATCTCATTTTGAATGAGGGATTCCTCAGTCTTTTTTTCCTCCACCTCTGCAGAGGAAAGCTCCTCCATAACCTCTCACTGGTAGGAGATGATCACTGACAACCCTACAGCAAGAAAGAGAGTAAGCAGAAGAATGAGAAGAAATAGAAGGAGGAAGGGAGAGAGACAGACAGACAGGAGAGGGAGAGGGGGAGACAATCATTGGCTCAGTTGTGATCATAAGAATTCAGTTTCGCATACCACTCATATGTCAAGACACTGCTCACTTATCCAGTTAAATTTATTAGAAATGTTGGCTCACCTTGCAGAACAAATTACATGCAATCCAAGGTTTTACTATGCTTATATGTGTGTGTGTGTGTGTGTGTGTGTGTGTGTGTGTATCTTGCCAGTTTCTTGATCCTAAAACCATTTAAAATATTTGGATATCTTTCATTTCATTATTAATTCTTAGTGTTGTTTTATAGATTAAATGTTCCTCCATTAATTATAAAATTTTGAGTTATTAGCATTATTTATTAAACCCAATCCAATGATAAGCTATTCATATACAATTTCATTTCCCTACTGTAATGACATAAATTATTGTGCTTTTCTTAGAAATAGATTTCTATAACAAAGAATGAGATGGCAATCTAGAAGATGCTGTCCAAAGAGATTAGATGGCAAAAAACAGTAGGGTTGAAAATTAAATCGAGACCTGTTTGAGCCTTAACCTGTCTTTAAGCACAAAGTTAAATTATTTTGATTTCTACTTCCTCTAACCCATAGTTTGGGGCTTGGCAAACTTTGTCTGCTGTATCCATGTGGTGCCCCTAAGTGGTGGTGATTTTTCCTCTCCTCTGACTGCAGTGGGATTTCCTGAGAGAGACTCTTTGGTGTGTGCAGTATGAGTTTTAGCCTTTCCTAAGAGCCAGGTTAGTAAATGTCTGTTCTCTGTTTTATTTTTTCCTCCTCTTTGTTTAATAGAATAAGTGTGTAAGATTGTTTAAGCAAAATGACTATTATGCAAGAACTGTTTTAATAAGCTGTAGAATTTTAGATGAAGTTCAATAGAACATGTTAGAAAGAGTCATTTATTAAAAAGTTAATACAGACAACGTGCAAAAGTAGAACCTGGGGTATCAGTGAATAATAATAAATGACCTGTCATACACTGTGCAGGTGAGTTCACGTAGAGAACATCCTTCATCAACAGTGCCATGTTTTAAAATGGGGGTGTCGAGCTCCTCTACACTGAGAAGACAGACAATAGCCTAGAAACACTACCATACTATAGAGAAGTTTCTCTAAATATTGTACGTCTTCTCCATAGATGAGAAACACCATAGAGGAGAAACACTTTCATAGTGTACAAACACTATGAAAAAAATATTGAGTAGCTTCAACCTATGAAACAATACAGTATTAAGCATAAAAATTATAAGGACACATTATTTGACTTAAAGGAAACAAATCTAACAACTAGAAATATTCAAAACCTGAAGGAGTTGACTTTTGAAAAATATTAGACCATTTTAGTTAAAAGCGTGCAAGTTGAGATTTGAATCATTAACTGTGTGACCCACAGGAAATTACTAAATTTCTCTGAGTCACTGGTATTTACACTCCAAATATAGGTAACCGTAAGACCCACTAGCCAATGTTGTTACCAAGATAGAATACTAATAAGATGTTTGTAGAAAGGCACATACTCAATAAATACAAATAAGCTGAAATGGGTGTCGAGTTTCATTGTTTTGCCACGTAAATTGTGATCATCATGTATGAAATTATTTTCATTTGCATGTCCTTTAGGTTAATTCATTTATATCAACAAATATGCATCAACTGCACATTATGGGCCAGAACCATGCTTAGTGCTAGCATTCCAGCTGATAAGGAAGATAAAGATAAATATTGGATTTCATTATCCCACCAAGCAGAGAAGATTGTAAATAAATGTTAAAATGCAAGAAAACACGGGATAGTGGCAAACGTCCATCTTCAAATTAAGATAAAGTGGCAGGTGTGGCTGGGAGGGCTTCTCTGAGGAGATGCATTTATTACTGGTGAAAGCAGAGGCTTCCCTGTAAGAAGCACCAGTAGGAGCATCTTCCCAGATGGCAGTGCTTGCTCCGGAGATTCCCTGCTGGTGAGACGCTCTACGCTGCGTAACGCTGAAGAAGAACTGTGAGAAGGTCCTAAGATAGAAGTAAACTTGGTGTGTGCTAAGCATAGAAAGAAGGCCAAGAGGACTAACACACAGAAAGACTCTGCTGTGATACTCACCTGTATCCATGTTTCTTTTCCCTCTGGGACAGAGAGAAACCTCGCCTCCCTGTTCGCTTGAGTAAGACTGAGACACCTGCCTTTTCTTTCCAATGAAATGCAAATAACAATAATATGTTCATTCCCAGTGGAGCAGTGAAAGGTTCCCTGTGATTCTGAGGTCTCTCTCTCTTCCTGTCTGAGCGAATGTGGAAGATCTTGTATTGAGACAGCTCATTCATCAAATGGAAAATGGATGCGTAGGAGTCACCATCTCAGAACGAAACTCCAGGAACAAGAAACAAAATTCTGGGCTAAGCTGTCAAGGTGAAATTGGTGGTTAAAGCAGTACAAAATGTTACTCTGTCTAAAGCAGGAACTAATTATTAATAGATACATAAGGACAAGAAATACTGAGTTTTATAAACAAAGATAAAGTGAAGATTTGTTCTCCAGTGTAGTGAATACTCTTTGTATAGCAGATGAGTCATGAGATTTATCAGCCTCTAACATGGCATTGACATAACTCCTAATCTCCCAAAGCTCAACCTTCCAAGTTCACTTATCCTCTGAGTTTGTAGGTCCTTATCATACATCAATTGTATAGTGGTACCCTTCCTAGACTATGAAATGAGAAAGGCAGTGATTTTCTTACAATTAATTTGTTGGGGAAAGGAAGAAAGAAAGAAAGAAAGAAAGAAAGAAAGAAAGAAAGAAAGAAAGAAAGAAAGAGGAAAGGAAGGAAGGAAAGAAGGAAGGGAGAGAGGGAGGAAAGGGAAGACAAAAGGAAGGATAGAGGGGAAGGAGGGAGAAAGGGGGAGAGAGGGAGGGAAGAAGAAAGAAAGGGAAGAACAGGGATAATAAATCTTTCAAGGATATTTTACTGAATACTCTTCACCTCCCTAGTATTATTATACTATGCTATAGTATAGTATTATACTATACTATAATACTAAAGTAGTATACTTTACTATAGTATAATATAGTATTATTACTACACTATAAATATTTTTCTTGGTTTTTGTTTTCTTGTTTTTGCAAAAGGTAGCTGTCAAATAAAAATGATTGATTCATAAACACTTGTATTTTTTATGTTTGCCTTCTTTTTAACAGAAGAAAATATTGCCATGTTTCTAATTATCCTCACACCTTTCAAGATCCTAAATCTGAACCACTATTAAAATGTTTTCAAAGAAAATAAGTCAAAGGTATATTGCTATTTTTGCCAATAATAAAATTGAATTTTATGTTGTATATGGAAGTCAGTGAATGCACGAGCAATTTTCTGTAGTGGTTTTAAAACGCCTTTGCTATACTGATGTCAGACGAGATCGGGCGCGTTCCGGGTGGTATGGCCGTAGACGCTATAATGATGTCAATGCCTAAACTTTACTAGGAGTTTAGCACTGATATATAGTAGTACTTTATATATACTATCTCATTTAATCTTCATAACACCATAATAAATTGGATTCTCTTGCTATACTATTTTACAGAGAGAAACTTAAGAAAAGCTTAAGAAATTGCCTAAGTTGCATAGTTCAAGGGTGGTCAAGCAGGGATTGAATCCAGGTAATTTGACTAATAATGAAATCCATCCAGGAGCACATAAAAGCTAATAGGAACTAATGATATGAAGAAGGTAAGACGACTTGGAGGCTGAGAGCTGTGACACGGGGAAGATGTGTGACAATATTTTCTCTGTCCTAATATGGAAAGTGGACTATGGCGTGGGACCAGAGGAATTACATAGAGCAGTTAGCTAATTTTTTTGGCAATCCAATAAATATCAACAATCCAAGTAAGCTCTGTTTTCCTCCTATCTCTCAGTGAGATCTGGGGTTTCGGTGATGCCGTCTCTATGAAACTGTTCTACAACCCAGGGGCGAATGATGCTGATGATCCAGTGTGACAGTTCCTCCTAGAATCAAGAAATCAAGAATCAAAAAAGACAAAATACATATATACATTCTTTTCATTTCTTCTGGAGAAGAAAACATCATACACAATAATGGTAAGTGTTAGCAATTGCTGGGGGTTGGGCAGAGACAGGAAATGAGAAAAATATGAATACTTTTAAATGACGCTAATATCGAGGACAGCTCAGGAGTGAGTGGTGCAAACTTCAACAAATCAGTGTTTGAACCCAAAACCTGTCTCTGTCACTGGCAACACCTTTCTTTATTCTTTTTAGACTTAGCTTTCTCAGCTGAGTATGACAAAGTTTAGTTGTCTGTTGTAGGAATGAACTGAAGCAATGCACAAAAAATACTAAAATTTTTGACTCTTAAGTGATCAGATGCTGGTAAGTATAATTATTATCTGTTTTTATAACCTGCCAGGTGAAACAATCATTAACCTTTATTAAATAAATAAATCTCTACTACTACTAATCTTAGAAAACATCAATAGTTATCCATTTGAGAAGCAGCTTGGTGGGAATTCAGCATCCATCGCCTTCCAGGACCCATGTCTCTCAATGTTTGAATCTCCTTGTGCGATACTTTTGTTTCCTCAGCTCTAAATAATCACTCTCTTTTCATGGTATCCACAACCCCTTGCACTTACACACGATGAGTTATATATATCCTATATTACCCATATTTTACAAGTATTAAGTGTGCTCCTTGATGAAAATTCATTCAGCTTCCTTGAATAAAAACAGGAAATCAATGAGAATATGATTGATGATAGATAGATAGGCAGATTTGTAGAATAGATACAGTCTCCGAGTATCTACATAGTTTTAGCTGTACATAGGTATAGTACAGATGTGGTTATATTAGATATGTGAATACAGTATATGTAAAGATGTATATATATATATAGAACTAGAAATAAATATACATTAAAAGACCTCCTGAAAGCAGGGAAGTCATGTGAAAGCAATAATAACCGTGGTTGCTCTGGAAAAAATGACTTTTTTGGAAATAAGTTCTTATTGCAGGGAAGAGATCTCAAATAACATTCTTTATACTGAATTTAAGAATAATTTCCTCAATCAAAGAATTGTGGGAATCATAAACTTAAAGCTTTTTAAACTTTTACCTTTAAAAAAACCTATCAAATGAGACTAACCAGTTTCAAAGATTCAAAAATACCTTACAGAAAAGATGACAAGATCCAAAGAACCAACAAGAAGCTAGAATGGGAAGCTATTAACTCTGCTCCCTTTAAGTTCCTACTGATATAAATGTGTGTCTGCCTCATACTTCAAATTGCAGTCCTTTGTCAAATTCATCATAATTTAAAAGCTAAAACTAAAGATATCTTATTCTGATCTGTATCCTAATATTAGGGTGTTGTGTTACGTGCCTTTTAAACAAGAGCTTTCAAATGGATGAAGACCAAACAAAACCATGGCAAAGAATGAAATCAGGACTTTAATTCTAATGTCTCTCTTTGGAAAAATTACAAATTGTGAAGCAATCAGTCGCTTGCATCATTATCAAATAATTACATTTCTTTATCATTTACACATCATAGTTTGAAGTTAGATGGACACACTATTTAAAATAAAATGTGAGTTCCTGGACTGTGTTCAGAAACACAAAGAATATGTTTCAAAAGCAATATTAGTACTAGTTCCTTCTTATTTAGTCTCATATTTTGGAAGATTTTTTAAGACTAACCTTTCTATCTATAATGATTATTTCGGGCTAGGATATAGTGCTGTAAGTGCCTGCCAGGCAAGCATGAGGTCATGAGTTCAATTCCCAGTACCAAAAACAAACAAACAAATAAAAGAAGATTATTTCATAGCAAACTCTAGAAAGTTACCCTGGCTAATTGAAGCTGAAGGGAAGTTTTTATGAGAAAACAAGGACACTGTCTGTGGAGGACCCAGGAGAAAGAAGAGCAGGAAAGAAGGAAGCCCAGCTCGTCCTGCTGCTCACTGAGTGAGCGCCAACCATTTCCAGTCTTCCTGTTACTCCTCATTCCAGGGAGAAGCAGGTGATCACAGTAGTTAGAGTCCTGGGCCTCCTGACTTCACCAGGAAAGAAAGAGGAAGGATGACATCTTGGATAGTCTTTGCCGTTCTCGGGGAAGGCAGCCACTTGTATGAACAACACAATCTCTAACAAAGCAGAAAAAGTTTCTAAACAAAGCCAGGGTGCGGCTAGGAAGGGGAGGCAATGGTCAGCTACCAGAAAATAAAACTGCTTTGTCTTTATCTTAGATTCTTTCTGAATAGACCTTTCAATAAGGCAAGATAATCATGAGCACATGGTGTTGGACATTTCTTGACATTAAGCTGCCCAATAAAATTAACGATGCCAGTAAGCAGCAAAGGCAAGAAGCCACATTTTTGCTCCCTTTTCTGATGGATTTCCTACCAGATCTCTCTGAGAAGATACTAGTGTGTTATTTGTTTTCACTCAACTACAAATAATCTTATTTTTCCTTTTTAGTCTAAATCGTTTTAGTAGATAACAAGCTAGAGAGAACGCCCCTGTATGTCTGTGTCAAATTGCTTTTGGACAATATCACCCTGCTGTGGTTCTGTGGGAGAGAATCTGTAACGCTGATGGGAGGAGAAACAGAGAAAGCAAAACTCCTGGCTGTTCACTCAGGATGCTCTCAGCTGGGGGAATCTCTGGGGGTGGTGCTGCTGGTGCAGCCTGGATACAATAAGGAGATGCCGGGTGCCTCTCTGTGCCCCAGCACACTCCTGCGTGCACTGCAAAGGGCGATTCTGCTTTGTCTCTGGCTTTCATTCACTCCTGCAGCTCACAGATCATAGAGAAACCTGAACACACTTCTGTATCCCAGGTACACACCAGTCTGTGACATATTAACTGCGCTTAAGATAAGCGAACTTGAGGCTTTTTCTTCCAAGTGTAGGCAAACAAGCTATACTGGTGTGGGGTGACGCGGGATGAAAGAACTTCAGAAACTGTTTTAGGGTTCCTGAATATCAAGGGATGAACCTAGAGCAGAACTACTTAGAATTCTTTTTTATAGTTGAATTGAATTTGCCGTATGGAATACAGATCCAGTAAAGTCTCTATTTACACATCTTTTTGGTGGGTAGGGGGCAATATCTCCCTTTTTCCCTAAGTCTGTAATAAAATTTCCAGGGGTTTCTGGTCCCTAGGGCTGACAATCCTGTGACCTGGCTATTTTGATCACCATGCATCGGTCTGAGGAAGTAACATTGAACAGGAGGGCTACTATGTAGCTTCACAAATTTTTATCTGAAATGTATCTAGTGTTGGACATTCCAAATATATGTGTTCTCCTGTTTAAAAAGTTCCACCAGGATCCCAGTGATGTGATGAGAAAAGGAGGGAGCCAAACTGTGTTCTTCGAATATGCTTGAGAGTCGTCATGTGGCATCAAGCCATTAGCAGCATCCTCTAAGGACAGAGAAGTCCTGACTTAAAGGATAAAGACAGGAAATTATCACCTTATGCAGCAAAGTGAAGTTTCCCCGATCTGGAGGGAAAAGTTTACAGCCAGAGGAGATTTGCAAAGTAGTTGGGCTGGAACCCTTTGCGGTGACCAACTTGGATACTTACTCTTCCACCAGGCACTCACTCCATCCCCTCTTGGGTCCACAGCGTTGAGGCCTTAAAAGCTGTGGAGCAAATTTCCTCAGGGACAGGGATTAGACTCACGTGCTTCTCGATAATCAGTTATTTAATATTAATGAACGTTTCCTTTAGGGTTGGTCAACTTTTCCAGTGTTCATGAAATGGGAATCATTTTCATGTGCTACAATTCTACAGGGTTTGACCAGTACAGGAAAGCACGATACAACATTCCTGTGTCACTACCACGATACAGGAAATTTCCTTTGCTTCAGAATTCCGCTGTGTTTCTTTTTTGTAGTCAAATCCTTTATCATCAGTCTTTGTTGTGCACCAATCGGTTTCAGTTTCTGTAGTTTTTTCCTTTCTCCTATGAATGGAATCGTACTGAGGCTGCCTTGGTGTCTGGTTTCTAGCGCACAATGCTAGAAATTTGCTTCCTTGCTGCAGGCTTGACCACTTGCTTCTTCCTGCATTCCACTATAGGGCTGTAAAATTGTACAGTCTTCTCCTCATGTTCCACTTGAGAGATAGTTTCTGGTTTTTAAAGATTGTGACTAAAGCTAATACTGGTAGAGATTTCTGTGTCAATATCACTGTTTGTTTGTTGCTACTTTTTAAAATTTCACTTTGATGAATACCTAGGACAAAATTGTTGCACAAAAGACAAATGTGAGCTCAACATTATAAGAAATTGCCAAAATATCTTCCAAGGCAGATGGTGCTGTGCCTTTTTATATTCCCACCAGCAACTAAAGAAGCTCTCCCCTGTTCCGTGTCTTGGGAGTGTCTGGTAGCAATTTGTATTGTTTTGTTTGTTCCCTCTTTTTCCACTGAATCAGATGTGAGGCAGCCTCTCACAGTGGATTTACTTTGTATTTCTCTTATCATTAGTGGTGCAGAGCAGCTTCCCATGTGATAATTAGAGATCCTTATGTTTTCTTTAGTGAAATTTCTGTTTTCATAGTTTGCCCATTGCCTAGCTGAATTGTTTACTGCCTCAAACAAAACTGTTGGGTTTTGAGAGTTCATTATACATTCCACACAAAAGTCCTTATCAGTATGAGTGGGTTTTTTTTTACAGGTGTTTTATTCTAACTCTTGGCATGCCTTTTCATCCTCAGGTCATTTGAAGAGAAGTAGTTCTTAATTTCAACAAACTCTAATGTATCCATTTATAGATCATGCTTTTAGGGCATGTCTGAGAAATTTTTGACTAACTCGAGGTCATAAAGATCTCCTATCTTTTGTGTTGCAGCAGTGTTTTGGTTATGAGTTTCGTATTCAAGCTTATAATCTATTTTAAGTAACTTTTGGGAAGGATGCAAGATACAGATAAATGGTCAAATTTTTTGCATATTGCAGCATAGCCTTTTGAAAAACTATCCTGTCTTTAATCAATTGCCTTTGCATCTTTTGTAAAATCAATCAACCCTACTGTGTGGTCTATTTCTGGATTATCTAATCTTTTCCACTATTCTATTTTTTTTCACTTTTACACCAAATGCATTTATCATTTGGCACTTTTTTTGGATGCATGTCATAGCTCATTCAGAAATCAAATGCCATTTTTCCTTAAAATTTCATTTCTTTCATCATTTTTACTACATATATTAAGAATACTTTCCTCTCTTTGTTCCCTTTTCCCCTTAATTCTGACTTTCAAGTTTCATGAGTCAAGGTGCTAAAAAGGCAACTTACTGTATGGTTCCATTTGTTTGATGTTCTGAAAAAAAAAAGTGTAGACATTAATCAGACCAGGTGTTTCCAGATGCTGGAGGGAGAGATGCCAGAATAGGTGAAGCACAGTTCGTTTTTCTTTTCAGGCAGGTAAAACGATTCTGTATGGTGATACAACAGTGGAAACATGGTGCTATATGTTTGTCAAGAACCCATAGTTTATGGAACAAAGAGTAAACCTTAAAATAGGCAAATTGAAAACACAGCATTTAGAGGATCATGATTTAGCTCAGTGGCATAAGTGTCTGCCTGGCAAGTGCAAGGTCATGAGTTCGATCCCCAGTACAAAAAACAAAACAAAACAAAACAAATAAAAAAACCCCAAAACATAGCATTTAGGGCTCAAGAGACCTCAAGATGGAATGCCAACTGTAACAAAAGAATTTAACTGTATTAAATATATGGGAAAGAAACTTGCTGAAATAGTTGGGGGAAAAAGTGCTGAGCTAAGTGCCTTTGCAAAGAATGGAGTCTGTAAAACCAAAGGCAAAAATAATTGTACCTAAGCGCTATGGCTGATACACGTGTATCCCACAAGTTTAGCAGTTAAATTCTGAAAATGACTATGTATATCTGGAATTGAACAATTACATGGATGTGCTGATCCATCATGGGTCAGAGTTAGAGTTGCTAGCATGAATATAAATATGGATAAATATGTATACAAATATCTACAGACATGTGTATATGCATTGATAAGTATTTAGACATCTATCTTCTTGTTCCATCTACCATAAGGGTTTCGAACCAATAATACCTTTGTAGCAACGAGCACATCTTGTGCTTAGATCTTGGTCCCTAATTCTATTTTCTAGTAAAAATGATTCTTGGAAAAATGACTGATTCTAAGATTCTGAAACAGGAAATATAGAAAATAACCCTGGTGAGTATTTTAGTGCCAGAGAGTAAAGAAGCACAGAAATTTTAAAAACAAACAAGCAAAGGAACTTCACCTTGATGGGCTGTCAAAGGCACGTGGGAGCCAACAGAAAGGCTTCCCATGATTCAAGCTGGAAGTTTGAAACCGTGAAAACAACCAGTTGATATTAGATCATACTACAAAGTTCAAAGTCAATATTTATGATATATGGATAAAATTAATAATTGAATAAATAAGAACTGTACATGGAAGAAAATAGATACATCTCCTATATTAAGGAATTCTAATTATTCATTTGCTCTTACGGAAGTAAAACTTCATGCTCCATGCTTCAAGGCAAGGGTCCCCAGAGTGATTTCTCTCCAAGAACATAACATGAAAAGAAAAAAAAAAAGAAACTGCAGTGAGGCCTGTTGAACATAATCCTTTGCCACATGGTTGTGATTCCTAGAAGCAGATATAGCCAAACAAGGGTACAGAACCTTACTAGAGGGCATCAAACTTCCATGCGGACGTGGCTTTTCTTGCCCCACAGTCCTGTGATTTCGGGGCTCTGACTTTAACCTCTGTCTCCCTTCCAAATGACTCTGCATTGATTCAACATGGCAGAGTAGAAGAGAAGCCATGTTCAGAGCTGCACAGAGAAATTCAACTAAAACGCTGGTAACCAGAAGAAAGAGGAAAACTAAAATCAATCTAAAATCAATCATACATAACAGACATAATAGATCAAACCAATTGTAGATAAAGGACATAATACAACAGCCAGCCAGCTGGATCAGGGTGACACCTCACCATGCTTGGAATCTTAAAAGAAGAGAAGAATAAATCTAAAATAATGTGACTAAATCAAGCCATTCAGTTTAGACTTGGGATGTGAAGTCTCCTGCCTCCCTTCAAACAGAAGACACTATAGTCCAGCGGTAAAGTCTACCAACACGAAACAGCCCCCTCCTTGACCATCAGCCAGGTTGCCTTTTTTTGCATTTTTTTTTCTTTTTTTCCTTTACTTTTCCTTTATTTTTTTCTTTTCTTCTCATTCCTTTTGTGCACCAGAGGAGTAACTGGAACCTCCAGGACCAAGATTAAAGACTACAGGGGTGAGCAGTAAGTGGAAAGCTGACCCCTCCCAATGGCCTGAGGTGCAGGGAACTAAACCCCCTTGGGCCTTGGGACTGTGCAGCCCCAGGCTGTCTCCACACCATCATTGATGGGAGCAGAAAGGCTCCCCACAGCACCTCCCTGTCTCACCAGAGAAAGTTCCAGACTACAGCAGAGGCAGGTGACAGTGGCTGCAGAAATTGTAAAGCAATGAAGGGGAAATCAGCCCCCCACCTTGGGAGAGGAGTAAGAATTGGGGCTGAGCGAGAGCAGAAGGCCAGACCATGTCACAGACCCCACCACCACCACCTGACAACAAATGACCTGAGAGGACCTAGGCTGCTGGGGGAAGAGGAAGCTAGAAGGCTGAGCAAGGAGCAGGAGGAGCCAAAGGGACGTGGGACTGGGAGCAGCCCCTGTCTCTGTCTGAAAACAGCATTGCAACCAGGAGAGAAGCTGCCAAGAGAAACGGGGTAAGGGTGGGCAGCTGCCAAGGGACAGACAGAAGCTACTGGCTAAAAACTCCAGCCCAGGCCCCTATATCTAGAGGTCAAGATCAGTTTGTTTGTGGTTTGTCTTCCATCCCTTTTCCTTTTTCATAATTTTTAAAAATTTTACCTATATTTTTGTTCTAATTTATTCATTTTCTTTCCCTTTTCTTCAATCTACCTCTCTAAATTTACCTAGATTCATTTATTTTCATATAAATGAATAATCTCTCTAATTTTCTGGTCAACTTTAATAATCCCTTGCTTACTCCTTCAATCTTTTTCTTCTGCTCCCTTCTGTAGTTTCCCAAAGATTGTGTGATCATCCTTTATTCTCCAGCCTGGCTTTACTTTATTTCTTTTCACTTATCTCTGTTTATTCACTATCCCTCTTAAATTTCCCCAGCACAGGATAAAATCACTCTCCCAAGGGGAAACACTTTGCATACAAACTCCAAATTTATGAACTGTTCTGTTGTATAACTGTAGATTTTCTTCTATGGTTAAAGTTAATAGTTATCACAGTTTCTCAGTTTCTAAACTATGGTTGATGATATCATCAGTGCTAATTATACTGCTGTTGTAAGGATGTTGCATCTGTTTTGATCAGTTCTCACTTCCGTAACAATACTGGAAAGTCCCAGGTTAACAACCTCACCACATCCCAGCATCAAAAGATTGGGGATTGAGACGAGCAGATACAAACATCTCATTTGGTTAACTGGAAAAGAGGATCATGAGAAGACACAAATGGGCACAAATAAACAACATAATGCTGCATCTCAAGTTTTTAGAAAAAAAAAAAGCAAGTCAAACCCAAAGCCCCACAATGGAGGAAATAATAAAGATCAGAACAGAAATGAATGTAATTAAAACTAAGAAAATAGTACAAATAATTACTAAATCAAAGAGTTGGTTCTCCAAAAGAATAAATACATTGAAAATCCAAGCCAACATTACAAAAAAAAGCATAGAGAAAACTCAGATTCATATAGTGAGGAATGAAAAGGATGAACTCACTACAGATTCTGTGGAAATTCAGATGATAAATACCTACTTTGAAAATGTTATATACATAGGATGGAAAACACAGAAAAAAATGGACAGGTTCCTTGAAACATATGAATTACCAAAGATGAATTAAGCAGACACAAAAATTCTGAATAACCCAGTATCAGTTAATGAAATTGAAAACTTACTTTAAAAGTTACAGACAAAGAAAAGCCCAGGACCTGATGGGTTCATGACTAAATTCTACAACAAACTGAGTGAGTATTTAATGCCAATACTCCTCAAACTCTTTAATGAAATTTAAAGGCGAGCAATTCTCCCTAACTCATTTCTGGAGGCAAGTATTACCCGAATACCAAAACCAGAGAGAGAGACTCAACTAAAAAAGAGCACTACAGGCCAACCTCCCTAATGAACATAGATATAAAAATCCTGAACAAGATACTGGCAAATGGAATTCAACAAATTATCAAGCATATTATACACCATGACCCAGTGGGATTCATCCCAGAAATGCAAGGATGGTTCAATATATGTAAATCAATAGATGTAACACACCATTTCAACAAAGCCCAAGACAAAAATCACTTGATCATCTCAATAGATGCAGAAAAACCTTTTGATAAAACCCAATATTGATGCATGATAAAAGGCCTACAGAAAAATTGGAATAGATGGTTTTTACCTTAATTAGATAAAAGCCATCTACAACAAACCAATAGCCAACATCATATCAAATGGACAAAAACTGAAAGCTTTCAATCTAAAATCAGGAACAAGACAAGGATGCCCACTACCATCACTCCTATTCAATATATTTCTGGAAATATTAGCTAGAGCCATTAGAACAAAGAGAGAAATAAAAGGAATAAGGATGTGAAAAGAAGAAGTTAAATTATCATTATTTGCAGATGACATAATACTTTACATAGAATATCCAAAAACTGCACCAAAAGACTTCCAGATTTAATAATTCAGTACCAGTGGAACAAATTAGAAGTTACAGACACAACTATAAAGACACTCAGCCACCTCATCTTTGACAAAGGGACCAAACATATTCACTGGAAGAAACCTAACAAGTGGAGGAATGATAACCATTTAATAAGTGGTGCTGGAAAAACTGGCTTTCCACTGACCAAAAACGAAAACCTGACTCATGTCTATCACCATGCATTAAACTAAAGTTAAAATTGATTAAAGACCTAAGCATTAAAACAGAAACCCATAATCTAGGAATAGAAAATAGATAATAAATTTTGAAGACATAGGGGTAGGCAGAGTGTTAGTGAACTAAACCTAACCTGCTAGGGAGGCACATCAAAGAATCAACAACTGGGATCTTATCTTATTAAAATCTTTTGCACCTCAAACGAAATCACCAGCAGAGTGAAAAAAAAAACCCACAGAGTGGGGAAAATTTTAGTCAACTATCCCACAAACAAAGAACTTCTATCTAAACATATAAAAGATTGAATCTAAAACATATAAAAGACTGAAAAAACTCAGGCCTCCCAAATTTAAAAACTCAATCCAAAAATGAGCATCTGAGATGAATACACACGCCTTAGATGAATAAATACAAATGGCAAATAAATACATGAAAAATGTTCAGCATCATTGGTCATTAGAGAAATGCAAATTAAAACAACATTAAGATACCATCTCACCACAGAAAAAATGGCTATCATCAAGAAATAAACAAATAATAAATTCCAATGGGGCTGTGGGGGAAAATGAACACTTCTCCACTGTTGGTGGGAATGTAGCCACTGTCGAAATTAGTGTGGAGATTCCTCAAAAAACCAGGGCTAGTGGTCCCATTCAACTCAGCTATTCCCCTTCTTGGTACTTTCCCAAAAGCATTAAATATATCAGACCACAGTGACACGTGTGCACCCATGTTTATAGAGCACAATTTGTAATAGCTGTATCTTGGAAACAACCCAAATGTGTATTAACATTAACTGAAGAATGGGTAAAAAGGATGTGTTATTTTTATATAATGGGTATTGCTCAGCTATAAAGATGGATAAACTCAAAATTTTTATAGGTTAGGGGATACAAATTGAGAGCATACTCATAAGTAAAATAAATCAGACTTACATGTGTAAACATCATATGATTTTCCTGGTGTAAGAAACTGAAAGAGAAAATAAGATTCAAAATGAACAACAAATATTGTGAAAGGAGAAGAAACTGCTTAAAAGGAAAGAACAACTAGGTTGGGGAAAAGGAGAAAAGAAGGAAGGGAAAAGAAGAAAAAGAAACAATGAATAAACAAACAAATATATATGTATGATACCTAAGACAATTATACTACTAATTTCTATTAGTTCAATTAAAATGGCTTGTGATTACACCATTTGGTCAATTTTTCATACTTATGCCTTGTAATCTGAGCAACTACTTTGAAGATAACAATAGGCAATATATTAACCATTGTTAATCTCCTATTAGCTTGTTTTTAAATTCTGTATCATTGTTTTTCTGTTTAAGTTCTTTTAAGAAAAGCAAAAAAAATTTAAAAAATAGAAACTGCAGTGAAAAATCTGACAAACACTTCCTCAGCTAGGTAGTCAAAGTGAACCAGGGCAGTGGTGAGCCATGCTGACAGCACGTGTTTCCACAGATGGCCACCATCTCCAGACGTGTGTGAGCTCCGTTGGCCTCCATCCCAACTGGAGAGGACTCCTGTCCTGGTCACGGTCTGATGGTAAGTATATGAGGAAATCTGTGTGGAAATCACCCAGCTGAGCCCAGGCCACTCACAGAACCACAGGCAAAAATAATCAATGGTTGTTTGAAGACACTGAAATTTGGGGTGGTTTATTATGTGGCAATGGATATCTAGAACCCTGTCAAGTGGTAGCACATCAAACTCAATTTTCTAAGAACATCTCATGTTCTAAAACCAATTGTAAAAAGCAAATAATTACCATATGTCTTCTGTTTGCCAGACATGGCCCAAAACCTCTCATTTCTACTCTTAGTAACATCAACTACAGAAAGAAAATGACTTCTAAATAACCATAGTAAGATATTTCAAATGAACCACTAGTGGCAAGATTTATGTTATCCTCTAAAAACTACCTACTGTTTTTCCCCAATTATATCAGAAATATAGCTAGTTAAAGTATATTGGGACCCTCAGAAAAGATAAATATATAAAACCAATACACCTGATAATGGCACATTGAGAGACCCTTAGCATTATTCTTACCAAATATAAGCTTTTGATTTATTTACACCCAGTAGATTACAGATATTTGCCCACCAAAGCAAGATGGCATTTCTAAAATCTCCTTTGTAGGAAGGATTTGTTAAAAATCTGCTAGGATTCCATGATTTTTTAAAATCTTGCATAAATTAAAGTCGAAATGAGTTACTCCATCTAATCTCCATGATCTTGGTATTATTGGGTCATTCTGAATGCAGTGGATGCAGAAAGGTATTATTAGTGAAAATGTTTTTTTATATAACTTATCCTTCTCTCAAATTGTTTTCAGGGTTTTCTAAATAAGAAGGAAATAAAATCATGTGCAATTTATACCACTAACCCAAAAGAAAGGGTAAGATAACTCACAAGCATAACTTTGGAAAGGAACAATAAACCAACAAGAAAGCAGATGCCTTAACTCCATCCTAGGTAAACTCAGGGCCAAGCATGGAGGAAGCATGCAGGGCCATTGGTAAAATTCTTGTCGCTGGACTAAATACTCAGTTCTTCTCACATGGCAGGTCTGGGATTTGGGGGTTGTAAATTGTGAGAGAATCATTTGCAAAATACATGTATAGTAACCCTCACTTTAAAGGCTTACTGGGAGTTAAATGATGATTAAACTATACGTACTTAGGAGAGCGAGATGATAGCGCCCTGCGGAAGAGGTGCTGGGGAATTCCCCAGAGGTAAAGAGGAGAGAGGCCAGAAGAATTAGAACAAGAGGGAAGACCAGGGGACAAGTCTCCAGGTGATGGTGAGATGTGGCATGGGAACCAGTGTGGGCCCCTGACCATATTCCAAGAATAAGCACGTCTTCCCACAGGCTCCTTGCTTTGCTGAAAACTCTTCTACTACCAACACCAAGTCTACAATGAGAAAGATAGTTTTACTCATGGAAAGGTTGTGCCCGTGGGCATTTTTATGCTGAGACACTAACAAAGTGAATATCCTGGTGGGAGTGATTGGACATGAGCAAAAGCTAACACACACATGAAACAGGAATTCCAGAAGCAGGGTCACTCTGCATTGGTCCTGACCCAATGCAGAATGTGTAGATTTTAAGAGCACTTGTCATGTCTGTAAAGCATGCAATGGAAGATTTAGGCCCTTGTGAAATGAGCTCACTGTCATTTTCCTATGCCATGCCTAAGAGGTGGTACATTTCAAAAAAATTTTTTTGAGTGGATAAATAAATGAATAAGAACTGAGCTGACTTTTGGGTTACATATGGCTGAGAAATTGTGCATGAAGTAGTATTCGTTTGCAAACTGTTAGAGCATTGTTCACAGTTGCTCAGCTGGTTTAGGTAGCTGAAGGAGAAATGTATTGAACCTGACTGAAGGAAATAAAATCATTGCATCCAACCATTTTTCATTAAGTGTAATGTCCTGTTTTATCATTTACTGATTTAGTTCTAGAACACGAATAATTTCAGAAATATCAGCCTGGACTCCTGTGAGAAACATTGCATTTTCTTAATTACTTACTCTGTTCCAGGTATACCGAGCCTCTGCCTTTGTGGACCATTCTTGTTAGACAGATAAAGCAAAACATAAATGCATAACATATATTACTCTCATTGCACTATGCAGAGTTAGACAGTGGTTCAGGATATCTTGGCAAGGAGCTGGAGAGCAACGCCAGTGTGTGAAGTTCTCTCCAAAAGAGAATTTCCTTTGGGTTGAGAAATGAACGAAAAACAAGAATTAAATGCAGTATAATTTGAAGGCAAATTCCTTTCAGAAGAGGAAGACTGTGATGGGGTGAGTATGAAGACATAAAAAGATGAACGTGCTATGTGGAATGGGCTATAGGGAAGAGGGGTGCAGGAATAGGGAAAGGGGTTCAGGAAGAAATAAATTTTATTCTGAAAGCATCTGTAGGATTCATCTGTCTGATTATAAAACATGTATATTTTACATTGAACAGTGCCCATGACTTCTGTATTATCTCATTTAACCATCACCACAAGTCTGAACTCTAAACTTTGCAGCTTGCACAGGGAGCGTATTTGCTTTATCCAAGGTCATCTGGGAAAAGGGGAGGGGGGTGAGGATTTTACAGGAGGCCAAGTAAGAACTGGCTGCCTCCCAGTTGGAGTTCTCTGTGTTTAATAATTGATGGAAGGGAAAAAGAGACCTTTCCATAATTGAAGCTAAAAGACACAATGGGAAAGAGTGATTTTTGTTCAATACTCTTTGCACAGTAAGCTAAAATTCATCTTTCACAGAAGTGTGAGTCAGTGCTTTAATAATATTTTTCCTGTCTTCACCCCATGTCTTGGCTTAGTCTGAGCAACATCCCTTCTTGCTTCTAAGGGATTTGCAGGAGCCTGAATGCTGGAGGAAGGGAGTCAAGAGGAAGATTAGAGCAGAAGGAGTACAGAGCAAAGGGAGATCAAAGCAGAGGGGTTGCAGTGGGAACAGAGGACAGAGGAAGAAGGGGCCCTAGCACAGCAGGCTTCAGGCAGCCCCACTCAACAGCAGAGCTGTGTAGAAAGGATTTTTGTGCTGTTTTGTTTTCCATGTAATGAAGTTATGCACTTCAGTGAAACAGCGACCAGTTTCTTTAGAACAGCCTGAGTCAATATTTTTAAATTTAACTCCAGTATGACTGATTTTTCTTTTTTAGCTTAGGTAAATTTCACTTCCTTGATAATATTAGAGTGTACATGCTATAAATATTTTATTACACTTTGTGTGGTTTTTTGGAATTCTTAATGTAATGCTCTGAATTGTATGTGAACTCTGAAAAGAAACCTGTATCAAGTTTATTTTATAAAGCCTAGCTCATCTTCCTTAAAATTTAGAGTTTGATTATTTGTTCCAAAATTTATATTGAAGGAAAACACAAAGAAAACATATTTGAAATTTTGCTAACATTAAAGTGCTGAAAATAGTTTGTCAAAAGAAGAATCAATTAACTGGGCTGGGGGGTTAGCTCAGCAGAACAAGCACCTGCTTCACAAGAGCAAGGTCATGAGTTTGATCCCTGGTACCCTCTCCAAAAAAAAAAGTCAATTAACTAAATAAAGTAGATCTAAATCTGATCAGAAAAAGATTGTGTTCTACCTTGTTCTTACCTATTTCTTCTCCCTGCAATCTCATTCATTCAACTGTTAATGAACAAATGTTTGCTAAGTGTCTTCTAGGTAATAAGCAATATATTGAATAGCATGAAGATATCTATGAATAAAATAGACACCCACCCTGTGTGAATTAACAACAATATGTAAGCAATAAACAAAGAGACTTACAAATAAATGAAAGAATATACAATTACAAGTTGTATCAAGTGCTAAACATAGCAACACAAGAATGAGGAGGTGGCCTGCACTACGGCTTCATAGGGTTCCAGTTCCCCTGGATCCTCAGCAATAAAACCACAACAGTGTTTGTTATTGCTGTTGTTCAGAGATCACTAAAAAGCACTTTATTTCTTAGAATCCATTTTAACCAGCAATGGTTTGTAACATAGACCAGACTAATCAGAGAGATGGGGAAAGGGAATGGGGAGGGGAAGAGAAAGGAGAAGGAGAAGGAGGAGAAGGAGAAGAAGGAGGAGGAAAAGGGGAAGGAGGACAAGAAAAGGAGAAGGAGGAGAAGGAGAAGGGGAAGGAGGAGAAGGAGGAGGAGGAGATGGAGAGGGAAAAGGAGAAAGGAGGAGAAGAACAAGGAGAAAGAGGGGAAGGAGGAGAGAAGAAGAAGAAGAAGAAGAAGAAGAAGAAGAAGAAGAAGAAGAAGAAGAAGAAGAAGAAGAAGAAGAAGAAGGAGTAGGAGGAGGAGGAGGAGGAGGAGGAGGAGGACAAGGAGAAGGAGAAGGAGAAGGAGAAGGAGGAGGGGAAGGAGAAAGAGAAGAAGGAGAAGAAGGAGGAGATATGGCTTCAGAAAGGGATTGTGCACTCAGTTGTACCTTTCTTTCCTTAGGAAGATGGTCAAAATTCTGGAGTAGAGAACGGTCTTCTCATGATCTTGAGGGGAGCAGCAGGAAGCTGAGTTTATAGACAAAGGATTCTAGGTCCTTAACCCTGGACTTCTTGTTATGGGACCAAAAAAATATGAACTAAAATTATTTTAAGAGCAAGGCAGTCATATTTTCAATCACTCATTGCACATTAAATTCTTCATTGAGGATGATGTGATGGTTGCTTGTGATACCAACCAACTTGAGCGAATTGCGAGATGTCTAGTGGAGCCCAGTTCTGGGTGTCTGTGGGTGACTGCCCATAGGTCACAAACTGATAGACATGTAGGCCTGGATGTGGGTGGCACCAGCCATTAGGGCTGTGGCCTGAATGTTACAAAAGGGATAAGCAAAGGAAGTCTTAACTTTTGTTTCTTCAGAGGAATTCTTATCCATGCCGCTCACTGCCTTTGGTGGTTGGTTTCCAGTTCGCTCAGGTTTCCAGCACAGACTCTTCAGCTTTCCATCACAGACTCAGGATTCTGCCACGAGCTCTGCCCTTTTGACCTTCAACTGAACCCTCTGAGTCTCCAGCATTAGATGGGCATTTTGCATTTTTTTACCTTGCTCCTCCATTCCATGGGTGGCCATAGTAAGTCTACTTACTAAATCCTTTATATATCATGTATAGTATGCGTATATATGGGTATGTTTGCAGAGCTAATTGGAGATCTGAATTTAGATAGATAGACAGAGATAGATAGAGAAAATCTGTCCTCTAGGAAATCTTAACTGATGCAGATGGAAAGTGAGTGCTGAAAGCTTGTTTAGGAAAAGAGGTGGTTAGACTGGAATAGAAATAAGCATATATAACCATATAGCAACGTTACAAGAGTGTTAGGACCAAAGCTCCAGCTCTAGAAGACTTGAGGACCAGGCTTTGCCATCTGTCTCCAGTCAAGGAGGAAATGTAGCTTTAATCAGCATGGTCATGTGGGAAAGTGCAGTGAGATTCAAGTCACTTTCTGAGAGACTGACATAAACTTTAGGATTTTAGAGAAATTGGGAACAGAGGCCAATGTTGGGGTTTGGATGCCAGAAAGTTTTGCACTGATGGCAGTGTAGCTATAACTGCTCTAGTGGTCTGATTAATTGGTGTCTGAAGACTGGTTCTATGAGGTCCCAGAACATCCATTATTTTGTGAGGGGGCAACTCAATTTCCATTCTGAGATGAGACTCTTGCTTCCAATGGCTGACTCAGACCACATCATACGATAATTACTCTCGCTTGAGAGGGTGACTGCATCATGGGGTAGTCTGCGAAGTTTTGTTTTCCTTGGAGTTCCAGGTAGCTGTAAGTTTATACAATGACCCTGGAGTTTAGGTACTGCTCCAGTGGTCTGGAACAGAACATTTGTAGAAACTGGCAATTAAATGTCAGTGCAAATCCTGAGAATTGCTTGAGTGACTCCAATCTTGGTCTCCCCAGTCTCGAAAGCAGATGAGGTAGAGTAAGTTTAGGGTTTATAAACTTTATATTACAGACACTCATAAAGTGATTAAAGTGCCTACTTACAGTGCTAAACAGGGATTGACCTAAAGTTTAAGGTAATAAGGAGACATGAAATGAAGACAGATGTAACAACATTTGTCCTGCTTTTAGTTACCTATAGGGCATCCTCAGGTCTAGCTCTAATTCTCTGTTACTTTACTAACAATTATCTGAAGTTCTTTGGTTATATCTATGTAGGCAAAACACATGCTTAGAAATAAACTGAAATTAAGCATTTAAATATAACCTTTATTCTATTAGCTATAATAAAACATAATAGAATACTTGGTACACAACCCATATTCACATAATTTTAATAACATATGCTATCTGTATGTTTCATGGAAAGAATAAGAATTTACATTTCTTAGACAAAGGCTTCATTTCTACCTAGGACTAAAATAGTAGTTTTAAACTGTGATTTACAATATTAAAGTATCTCAGGAGCTGTCGATACATCTCACAGCTCCAGGCTTCACCCCAGGCCAAATGCATCTTAGGAGTTCAGCTTCAGCATGTTTGAGTACATGGATGAGGCTAGGACATTGGCATGTTAGACCACCTGCACACACACACACACACACACACACACACACGCATGCACACACACACACAATTCTGATATACAGTTATTGCTGAGAATTACTGAACAAAAGGAATGAATTTGAGTAACTATCCTCAGTCCTGAACTGCCCGAACAGGGAGTACAGTAAAGTAGAATAATGCAGTGGTCAAAAGCTTCCTCCACTTCCTCAGAACAAAACTCCATTCAAATCTTAACTTCACCACTAAATGATTGGATTTTCTTGAGCAAATTGCTGACTGTTACTGTCATTCACTGGGAATGAAATGAAATAGTAGCTGCCATGCACTAAGATGGCACTCACAGTATGTGTGGAGAGTAGCGCTAGAATTTCCAGTCAGCATCGAGAACATGCATTGTAGTTAAAATTACCTGAATATAATTAAGTTGCTACATCCAACAGAGGCTGCAAGAACGATTGGATTTTTATTATTTCAAAGATTTTTTGGAATGGTTCCACTCAAAATGTAGACAATGAGGTGAGCAATAATGCAACTTTTTAATCGATTGAGATATGTAAGAGAGCCTCCAGGACACAAGGCACTGAACATAGTGAGGAAACACTGCACATGATTTTGGAAGAGGCAAGTTATATTTATTAGGGTTGCATTAAAAAGTAAAAACAGAGCTTAAAAAACAGTGCTTTTAAATATGAACCCACAATTAAAAAACAGTCCCTCGGGTGGGACCACCTAGCTGCAGGCTCTGATTTGCAAGCTAGCTGTGCTTTGCAAGACAATGTGTGTCTGCTCCACAGAGGGTCTCAGCAGGAGTGTTATTTACTTAACAGAGGGTAATAGCTTTCATAGCAGCCCAGGAAGCCAGAGAACAAAAGTCACTTCAGCATGATAATGGTATCATAGAGTTAAAACAAACACTTATGACCGTCTTCCCTCATCCAAAGTCCAGAGCCCTTAAGTACATTATTCCTCTTGGAGTTCTGCTGTCCAACATGGCAGCCACAAGCTACATGGGGCTTTTGGACTAGAGATAAAGCTAGACTGAGTGGACAGGTGCTGTGTGTGTAACACACCCTTCAGATCTTAAAGACTTAACATGAAAAAACAAATCATACTATTGTTAATTCTTATGCAAATGAAAACATTGAAATGATTGTATTTGGGATATATTGGATTAAGTAAATTGGAATTAAGATTAATTTCCTTTTCTTTTTTAAAAAAATGTGATTACCAGAAAATTTAAACATGAATTGTGACTTACATTACGTTTCAGTTGTTCATTGCTGGCTCAGATTTCCTATGTCATTGTAGTCAGCTTCCTTAATGCTAAGACAAAGTGCCTGACATGCAAAGTTTATTTATTTACTTATTTGGTACTGGGGATCGAACTCACGACCTCGCTTGCAAGGCAGGCACTTATGCTGCTGAGCTAAATCTCCAGCCCTGACAAATAAAATTTAGAGACAATTTTTTCTTTTTTTTCTATTTTTTATTTTAAAGAGAATGAAACAAAAGAGAACAGAACAAAACAAATCAGAACAGAACAACGCAAGCAACACAGCACTTTACACAAGACAATGGATTTCAACAGTAGCTACCATAATGTCTCTTCTCTTTGAAATAGTTGAGCATACCTTCACAATAATATCAAACATAACAAAATAGTATAAAACCATTCAAAAGAATGAAACTATTACAGGACATTCAAAACCAAATAATAGAAAATGAACAATGGCTACTATAATATCTCATTTGCCTTAAAAAAATTGTTTATACTATCACATATATTAAAATCCAGTAAGACACAACATGATAGAACCAATGGAAACAGAAGAACAAATGCATAGTAGGACTTCAAAGCAAGATGATATTAAATCAGCAATGGCTGCCATAATGTCTTGTTTTCTTCAAAGTAGCTGTTTGTACCATCACATATAATAAAATCAAACAACACAGAATAAAACCATTCCAACAAATGAATGAAAACATTATAAGATTTCAAAGCAATATAATGGGAAACCATGATTACCATAAAATCTTTTATACTCTTACCAACTCTCATACTAGGGTGACTATATGGTATTTACACATGTGAGTTTGGTTTATTTTGCTTATGAGTATGGTCTCAAGTTGTGTCCATTTATTTATAAATATCTCAAAGTGATCATTCTTTATAGCTGAGTAGTACTCCATTGTATAAAAATGCCACAACTTTTTTATCCATTCCTCAGTTGATGGGCACTTAGGTTGTTTCCAAGATCTGGCTATTACAAATTGTGCTGCTATAAACATGGGTGCACATATATCACTTTGGTATGATGTTTTCAGATCTTCTGGGAATATGCCTAGAAATGGAAAGCTGGGTCAAATGGGACTTCCAGACCAGCTTTTTGAGGAATCTCCAGACTGACCTCCACAGTGGTTGCCCCAGTCTACACTCCCACCAACAGTGCAGAAGAGGTCCTTTTTCCCCACAGCCTCTCCAGCATTTGTTGTTGGTAGTTTTCTTTATCCTAGCCATTCTTTCTGGAGTGAGATGGAACCTCAGTGCTGTTTTAATTTGCATTTCTCTAATGACCAATGATGCTGAGCATTTTTTCATGTATTTATTTGCCATTTGTATTTCTTCATCTGAGAACTGTGTTTTCATCCTCAGTGTCAGTCAGGGCTCAGCTGGCTTTAAGACAGAGACTTGAGGACTGAAGGGCATGGCAGGGGGAATCTGCTGGACTCATGGCATGAGGGAAATGGACAGTAAAGAATGAACCAGGATGGAAAGGGCCAGAACCCACATAAGGTCCCCAATTTCATGCCCTTATGGCCCAATTCTCTCTTCTAGTCCCCACTTCCCAACTGCCCATTTAACTATAAAATCATGAATGAATAAATCGATCAATAATTTTGGTGCCTTCATAATCTGATCACTTCTCCAGGAGTCCCTTAATCCAGCCAATTAAGATAAAACCAGCACACACTGGGTGAAGAAATAGGAGGATCTCATTTCCTGTTTTCAGTGGAAAACCTTAACATTTAGATTTTGAAGACTTCCTACCCACTGTTCTGTTTTCAAGGTAGCTGTCTAGTTCAATAAGA
Organism: Dolichotis patagonum; assembly: GCA_004027295.1. Taxonomy (NCBI): domain Eukaryota; kingdom Metazoa; phylum Chordata; class Mammalia; order Rodentia; family Caviidae; genus Dolichotis; species Dolichotis patagonum. Next base: position 35,516 of record PVJX010013904.1, read on the forward strand.
AAAAATAGTTGATATATAGTACAACTTTTGAATTTCATCCTTCTTACAGCCTTTGACAAGTCCCTTCTAATATAGTTTGTTAAAAGAAAAATAGACTTGTTAAATTTTACAGAGTTAGTGAGCAAGAAAAAGGATGTAGAACTAGGCAGCATTGGACCAAAGATGATTTGGAATGCACCATCCCACTACAAGTACAGGTGACATTCATAACAACAGAAAAATAAATGAGATGTGGGAATCATTGACTGGTTGCAATCAGCATTTATTCACAACAATATTTGGGTGGTTCTTACCCTCTAGAGGGCTGGGAGGTGAGGTCCTATGATTGGCTGAGCCTCAGTTGCTTAGTTACTAGGGTATATTATTAAGTTTGTTTGTTTGTTTCTACACTTCAAGCTAGGGTACAGTTCACCATGTACAGGGGCTGCCTTGGGTTAAATTTATTCAGGTATTGAGGTTAGCTTAGGTCAAATATTTTTCAGCCCAACAGTATGTTATGGTTTATAACTAAATATGCCCCCAAAGCCTCAGGCATGCATAGGTGGAGGTTGGGAGACATGATTAGATTATGGAGTATTATAGCTGACTTGCTATTAGGAAGTGGAGTCTGGTCAAAAGAGGCAAGTCACCAGGGTCAGGTTCTGGAAAGGTTTGTCACTGCCCAGCTCCTCCCTTGGGTATTCCCTGCTCCCCACTCTCCATGCCATGAGCAGCTGTCCTCTGCCATGCCCCTCTGCAGTGCCATCCTTCCTTGGCACTAGCCAGCTATGGACTGAACCCTCTGCAAACCATGAGCCAGCAACAACTTCTCTTCCTTTAAGTCATGAGCAAGGGCTATTGCATCCCTGAGACAAGGACCTGCGTGACACCATGTAAAGAATATGAACACAATTTTAGTAAAACATAAATTATTTTAATTTGAGACATGAAATGAAATTGCATATTTTTCTTCTTTAAATTTCTTATGCAGTATATTTGCCTTATGTTTTAGTATACCTTTTTTCTTTTAGCATATAGCAGAGTCAATAAATATGATACCTTAGACTGAACATATAGATTCTCTTGGGTTTAAGTTTATCTAAGAGCTTTTAAATTTTTTTGATGGAAGATTTATTTCTGTCAGGCTTCAGAAGGAAACAGAAACTTTCACCATTATTCATTTTATGTTACAATAAATAGGCTTCATTACCAGTGGAAGTTTTAATCTCTTTGTGTAAATGTATTCCTTACTGATTAATTCCATCTTTCCTTCATTTTTAAACTATGAAAGATTTGCTTCGAAACTCAGGGATCAGGTATATTTCATTCTTTATTGAGCAAGAAACAAAAAATACATTCTTATTATTCAGAAAACAATCATGGAGATGCTTTATAGCTCGTTTATATCAATATCAAACTAATTCAATGACAAGTCAAACATCTTGCCCTTTAATCATGGAAAACTTTAAGGTATTTCAGCTGAATAAATTAAGGGCAATTAACTAAAAACTGAGTTACACGCATGAAGCTCATTATTTTTAGGTTGTGAGGTCTTTTCTATTTATTGAAATTGTGTTCTTTGATGTGCCAGATGCCTGTTTTGCCCAGTGAAAATCAAAACATTCCAAAGCATAAAAGTGTTTACCCCATGTGTTATGCAAACTGAATTTGATAACTGAACATAACATTTTAATCTATGTTTCATTTGATGATAAATATTTTTTGTCCAAAGGATGATTCATGATAAGAAATATCCAAAATAATAAATATCCATATTCATAGATATAGAAATATCCAAAATAATAAAATAAAAATTGGGTTCAGTTGTACAATTCACAGTGGAAAATCAGCTAAACTTGGGGAGAAAAAGAGATTGGATATTGACCACTAATTCTCTATTGAGAGGCAGAGACAAATCACGTATTGCTTTTTTTTCTCTATATGTATAAGACAAAGAAAATGTGTTTTGCACATATGCTGTTTTAAGCAGAAATATTTATAACTATATATACTTTTTCTGGAACTTTTCATAAAATGTGTAAATATTTAATAACATTACTTTGAGGTACCAGTGGTTCTGCCAATGATACATTTAATGTTTGCTTTTTATGTGCCCATATTAAAAGTAATTTAGGTAACCATGATGTACTTTTGCCATGGTTATCAATGAATGGAATCAATAGTTTGAATAATCCAACACCATGGATGAATTTTAAAGTAAATTGGGTCACGTAATGCATCCTACTCTTGGTCATGCTTATTGGTTTAGGGTTATGTGGGACCATGTGGTAATTATATATTTCATATATCCACATTAATATATTTACATTTCTTGAGAATGTGACAACAATGGCAAAGACAGAAACTCCAAAACACATTGAGTATCCGAGCAACTATTTAGATGTCACCAATGTGCAATATAATAACTATTGTGGATTTCCTGCTGTCTTACCACTGTTTGGTTTTGTTTCATTTTATTGTTCTATTTCATTCTCTTTTTTAAAAAACTGAATAATGAATGTGATTTTTTCATGAATTGAGAATTTCAAACAATGCTCACAGAACATCTTTGACCATACTAAATGACCTGCATAAGTGGAAGATCTTCACTGTGTTTTATCCAGAAGGCCCAGGAGAAGGTCATGATAGAGACAGTGATGAGGGTGTCTTAGGATCCCAGGACATAAGACGGCCTGACACAGAGTGTAGGGAGTGGGACAAATTTTATCATAATGTGACAGCCTCTCTGCAAAAGAGGTTTAGTTTTTAAAGTAACCAGGTCTATAGAAAAATCACAAGAATAGTATAAAGAACTCTACACCTGTTCCCTTCAGGTTGCTTAGCCAGTCGCTAGTTCTGCTGCTGTACTTCCTGTCTATCTCTATCTCAGTGTTGTCCTGAACTTCTTAGATCACAGGCACCTTGATTGTTCACTTCTCAACACCTCACTGTGTGCTTCCTGGCAAGAATGCTATTCTAAACTTAACTGTGCTACAACGTAAAATTTAGGACCTTTGCTATTAACCTGGAACTGTCTTTTTCAATATGAAGAAGTGAATTTTACTAACAACTAAATGTTAAGCAGACTCAGTCACATAAAAGGAGCTTATCAGAATCCAAAAACATCCATATGGTAATTTTTGCTTCAAACTGATTTAAAATCATAGATCTAACCTATCCTCTGAAAACTGTAACATTAATAGAATGTGCTTTAAAATACATTTATTAAAAATTTAATTTCATGTGACATACAAGGCAGTAAACACCTTTATAAAATTTGATTATAGCCATTTTGTTTCTACTTGATTTTCCTCTATTTTATCCCTGTGCTCTTTACCTGATCCTTGATTTAGTCAATTCAAGCCATCTACCATGTAGCTCCATGTGTGAGATTTAGGAAATGCGTTGCCTGCAGAATTTCAAGTATGGATATGAGGCATTTGGAAGCAATTTCTGATAAGAGAGTAGCATAAATTGCTACCCCAAGGTACATCTTGCACATTACCCAACCAAATGTTTTTCCTTAAACAAGATTCAAAGGGAGGAGGGATATATTAAACACAAAACATAATGGACTACAGTGCCATTACTTATTAAATGGGACTACTTATGTGAAAAATGAACATTTATGGTGTACATATAGATAATGCAATTCCTTTTATCTTATCTTCATATACAAAAGATTCTTATTACAATCAATGTGTTGGTCCCTTCTCGCTCATTCCATTTTCCAGAGCACTGTGTCTGGATTAATAAAGAGTGTATTTCCCCACATAAGCATAGACAGAAGGCAAACTGGTTCTCGTGCCAGGACATGAATAATCCCTTTAGGACTTTCCGAGGGACCGGAGGTCAGCAGGCTCACACTGGGACTGTGGAAAGTTTATAGCATCCTTTGTGTCCAGCAGAGAAACAGCCTGAATGTCTGATTCCTTCTAACCTTTGGAAATCATAAACTAAATCCAAAGCATCATAGACCATCTGGCACTTACAACGCAATGTCTACAAAGAAGTCTGAGCAAAGGGCAGACGTATCACCCCCACTGGGAAAGCGCTGCACTTACATTCCTTCTATTTCACTTGCCTGATCATAACCAGAGATACTATAAAAACCTCCTCCTGCCATATGCTTCCCTTTCTTGTCCTTATTTCATCTCTATTTTTAATAAATGTCTACATTTTATGCTTTTGACAGTATCAAAGTATAAGCAAGGGTGATGGCAATCCTAAACAAGAAAATGTCACTCGTTTACATTGGTTGCAGCATTGTAAAAATTTAAAAGTTACTGGAAAACCAGGAAGAATAGAATGATTGAAGCTCTGAATCCTAAAGATGTTAACTGTATTGGCCATCTTAAAAATCATGTGGATCGTGCATACCTGTACTAAAGAAAGCTTATGATTTACTGGGTGTTGCCGAAATACAAGACAACACAAGAACTACAAAACCTATTGCAGAAATATACTTAAAGTAGTTTCATTTTAGAAAGAAAACAACCACTGTGTGTGCTTCTATTTGTTTTCAAAGGTATGCTTCTGAAGGTTTATTTATACATATATGTGCAAATGTGTATGTGTGTGTACACCAGTGACCCTACAGGTACATATGTAGATTTAAAAAAATAGGGATGGATCCCACCTTTCACAGTAGATGCCTTAGAATTTCTCCCTTGATTTGTAAGCTGAGAGTAAATGGCAGAGAGTACTATTTTGCATTTATAGCCATCATCTTGTTTTATTTGGAGCCTGAACATTGCCCTTGAAAGAATAAAAAGGATATAATCAGAGTTGAAGAAGGAAGTGAGTACCTTGGCAAGTACCCAGTATACCTTCAAAGTCTGAATATTTCCCTTGTTAAACAGTAGGAAAAACAGAACCTGGAATTGCCAAATCTTCTTTAAAATAATCCAGCCAATTATTTATTTAATTTCAATACAACAGAAACAACACAGCCCCACTACCGGTTGACTTTTGTCCTTGAACCTTTGCATATTTCAGCAGAAAGAATTTGGATGATTCAAATGCTCTCCTTGCATGTGGTAGACAACTTAAAATAAATTGCATTTATTGGAATACTAAGTGTAAGTTATTCTAGGTCATGTTTTCATACATTTTCATTTACTGATCATAAAACAGGACAAGGTTCATAGCATCTCATAGAGTAGATTTCTCTGGCGCTAATTTTGTGTGCAAAGTTGGAATATGACCTCATCTTTGGGTGACTGGAGGGAAAAGATATAAAGGCATTGACTAGGTACAGCCACTGCATTCACTTCTGTGCCTGTTGTTCACTGTGTGAGTACAGCTAAAAATCAATTTTTCTGTAGTCTCCTGTTATTTTCCAACACTTAGAACAGAACAAGAGGTATCCAGTTGGTTCCTGTCCTGAGTAAGGATTCTACCAGGCATGCAGAAGGGTAGAGCCAATCACGATCTACCCCTTCCATAAAAGGTGAGCAGCATGAGGGCCCGTAGATCGTGCTCACTGTGAGACAGTAAAGGGTGAGAGTTTCCTGCTCATCTTTAGCCAAATGAGGCAGAGATTTCTTCTTACCTTTGTATTTTAAATTTTGTTCATACATGTTTGCTGCACATGCACTTTACACTCCTGTTGGAGAGAGGAGTACACGTACATGCTGCAGCTACTTTTTTTAAAATACCCTTCCTCTTTCCTCCTCTCTCCCTCTCTCATCCTCTAGTTTCTTTAGTCCCTTTTTCATTCTCGTTGATACTATTGATCTTAGCTCATACTAGGGCATATAATGTTTATATTCAGGAAGGTTCTTAGGTTCCTGTATGTGGCATATCTGTATTCTACTTGTTTCCCTTTCCCTTCACTGTACCCCTGACCCTTGCCTTGGACCACTTCTTTACTGCAAGAGATCCACCCCTTGTCCCCTCCTGTGCATCTTTTATTATTCTCTCTGTTTGTGCCTTGCCTCACTCAAATGAGAGAGACCATACAGAATTTAAGCTAGTGTGTCTGGTCTAACATTACAGTTTCCAGGTGCACCCATTTTCCCACAAATGTCTCAAATTTGTCATTCTTCCTAACCAAGTAGTATTCCATTATATATGCATACCACATTTTCTTTATCCAAGTATTTGTTGATGGGTACACAGACTGCTTGCAGGATTTAGCTGTTAAAAATTGTACTGCTATGAACATTACTATGCATGTATCACTATGGCATGATGACTTAAGCTTTTTGGGAAAGATACACAGAAGAGGTACAGATGTGTGACATGGATGTTTAATTTTAGCTCTTTGAGAAATCTCCATACTGATTTCCACAATGGTGGTACTAATTTACATTCCCTCTGGCCATGGAGGAGGGTTACTTTACCACCACATTGGTTAATGAGTTATATCTTAATGATTACCATCCATTCTGGAGGAAGATGACATCTTAGCATTGCTTTAATTTGCATTTCTCAAATGGCCAGAGATGTTGAACAGTGTTTCATATATTTGTCAGTCATTTGTATTTCTTCCTCTGTGAAGTATTTGTTTATTTCATTTACCCACTTCTTGACTGGCTCTTTAATTTTAGGTGCCCAAGATTTTTGTGTGTGTTCTTTACATATTCTAGATATTAATCCTCTGCCTAAGGAATAACTGGCAATCTTTCTCCCACTCTGTAGGTTCTTCATGCTATTAATTAATTACTTTGCTATACAGAGGCTTTTTAGTCTGTCTGAATCCCATTTGTTGATTCTTGCTGTTATTTCTTTTCCAACTGAAGTTCTGTTTAGAAAACCCTTTCTTGCACTTATGTGTTCAAGTGCTTTACCTATTTTATCATGCAGTAAGATTAATGCTTATATTTTAATGTTTAGATCTTTGATCCATTTTGATTTTATGTTGTATATGGTGAGAGAAGGGTCCAATTTCATTCTTCTGCACATGACCCATTTTCCCAACACCACTTGTTGGACAGACTGTCTTTCCTCCAATGCAAACCTTTGCTCCCTTTGTTAAATATCAAATAGCTTAATTGCCTTGGTGTGTTTCTGTGTTCTCTAGTCTGGTCCATTGATCCATATATCTGATTTTGTTCCAGTACCATGTTATTCTTATCACTGCTGCTTTGTAATATAGTTTGAAGACAGGTATGGCAAGACCTCCTGCTTTGCTCTTGTTATGCAAAATTGCTTTGGCTAGTCTCCTCTGATTCCACATGAATTTCACTGTTGTTTTCTCTGGTTCTGTAAAGTATGCTGTTGGTATTTTTATTAGGACTATGTTGAGTTTTTATAACAGTTTGAGGAGTATCACCATTTTGATCATATTGGTTCTGAGGTACACTCTGAGATTTTTTTCAGACCTGTGCCCTTTTCAAGTTTGATAAACGTGGAAATTGGTGCCTGATGCTCCATGGAAGAGGAATAAAGCAGAAGCCAAGTCCAGAACAGCTAAGATGGGAGCCGCATTGCAGGCTGGATGCTGGACAGTGTGTGCTTGGCATGGGCCAGACATTGCGTTTCTCAAGAAAGCTGTCCTGGGCTGTGGGTGAAGCGACCAACCCACGAGGACTTGTGGATTGTAGGGTACCTCAAGAGAGGTTGAGCACCGCAAGTCCAGTTGGTAGGAGAGAAGGCCTTACTCATGTCTGGAAAACATATTTGGATGCCCCAGAAGAAGACTTTTAAGGGATTCTAGAAGGCCACTATGAGGCCAAAAGCCTGGAATTGGTCCTCTCCTATCTTGGGAAGACCCAACTCTGGTGTATGACTGTTCCATTTGCTCTGTCTCTCCCCACCCTGTACCCAGCTCTATACCAATCATAATCAATAGCTGGAAAGAAGCAAGGAGTGGCATAGAGGAGGGAAGAACAGCCCATCTATGAGGTGTAGAGAGGAAAAAGAGGAACTGAAATGGTTGAAGCTCTGTCAGTTTATATAGCATAGACGGATACTTTATCAAGATGACTTTTCTAACTGGAAGATCATGGAAATTATGTATTTTGTTAAAGGCTTCATGTCAGACAGAAAAAGGAGCAGCCCAGAGAGAATGAAAAAGAACAGGAGAAAGAATAATTGTTTTTGCATTCCAGTCTAGTTTGTCCAATCTGCAGCTTTTAGAATATTGCTTTATATAAAGTTTCTGAGGATGATCTTTAAATATTTGCTCTAACTTGTGCATTTAGAAAAAACACACTCTGAGGAATATCTTAACTGTTTTAAAGTATTGGGAATACTTTCAGAAATATGTTTTCTGTGTGCTTTTGCAGAACAATGGTGCAGTGTCACCAAAGGAATGTTTTCTACAGGGAAAGTCACGTTTGGAAAAGGATCACACCATCAGAGATCCAGAGAGCTAGTGAGCCTGTAATTCCCAGCACTCTGGATAGAAATCATATGTGAACAACAAAAGGAAAACTAGGTCTACTTCACATGCCATTATTTGCTGTCTAAGACATTCTGAATTTTAGTCATCGATTTTGAAGAGACCATCCTGCCATCCAGAACTGGACCCCTGGCCCTGGCCATTCAAAAACAAGGTAGAAATGTCACTGTTACTACCCAACACTTTAGTTTGTGTTGAATATAGATATTTATGACCATGTGTATTTCCCAAAAGTGAGTCATATATATAATTGGCAGATTTTTTAAAATGTACAGGTGATGGATCACTGTGTTTTCCAGCCAGTTATGATATTGTTTTGCTTTTTCATCTGTGTTCTTTCTGTTGGTTTCCTACAGTTTCATTGATGTTTATTTAACATTGCCTGTCAGATATATTTAAAAATACAACTGATAGTTTTCTACGTGTATATGCACCCTCAAAACTATTTTTACAATTAAGAGAGTGAACATACGCATTGCTCCCAGATGGATCACAAGGCCTTCCGTGTTCTCTCTCTCTCCTCCCCTCCTCTGCCTTCACCCCAAATACAGCTCTCACTCTGTGTTGTGTTGTTATGGATTAGTTTATGGTTTCTAGAGTTTTATAAATAAATCATACTGAATGCACCTTTTTTGTTTGTCTTCTTTCTCAAAGCATAGTTGTTTTGTGATCCATCTTGGTGTAGACATTGACAGTTCTTTATTTTTTATTGCTGGGAAGTATTTCAATGCATGGATATACTACAATTTGTTTACCATATCTACTGATGAATAGTTAAGATTTTTCTATTTCTTATCTACTATAAATTAAGTTTCTATGAATGTTTGTTGATGAATTTTTCAATGACCACGTGCATTCTTCTCTCTTCGGTTAATGCTAAGAAGTGGAATGCCTAGACTATACAGTAGTTTTACATTTCTGAGTTTCCAAGAAATTACTAAACTATTTCTGAAGTGGTTGCAATCTTTTAACTTCCAGCTGTCTATTGGATAGTGTTCTAATTCCTTCTGTCATTTGGCATTGTCAGTCTTTTAAATTTAAACCATTGTATGTACGAACATGATGGAGTACTACTCAACCAGAAGAAACAAATTTGAATTATTTTTAGGAAAATAGATGTACCTTGAGACCATAGCATTAAGTGAACTAATCAGACACTGAAGGTTACCGGGCACATGATTTTCCTTATATGAGAAACCAAAATTATCAATAATTTAAAGAGGAAAATAGAAGATAAATTATTTAAAAATAGGGAAATAGACCTTTTTCAGGTAAAAAGAAGATCTAGAGCTGGGCAGAGATGGGAGGGAAAAGAGAAGAGGAAATAAAAAGGATTAATATGAATATTTTCATGTATGAACCCCCCACAGTGAGTGATTTCACCATGTATCACAACATGGACTAATAAATTATAAAAATAATCTAAAATAAATTTAAACCAATATAATCGGCTGTCAATGTATTTCATTCAGGTTTTACTTTTTTCACTTTTTATTATTTTTTGAGTGTATTTTGTGGTACATAATGATCATATTTCTTGTGGGGGACTGGTACATGTGTGTAATGTCTCTTAATTCTTTATTCACTACCTTCTCTTTTATTCCTCCCTCTTCCTTCTAGCTCTAGATTCTCTGCCCATTTGCAAAAGGGCTATCTCCCTATTACCTACTATCTATCCTTTATTTCGTTCTTTATTTATATTTCAAATTTTCCATATTAGAAAAATCATGTGATGTTTAGCCTTATGTATCTGACTTATTTCCCTTAGCATTATGGTCTCAGGGTGTATCCATTTTTGTACAAATGATTTGTTTATTCTTCTTTATAGCAGAGTAGTGTTCCATTGTGTATAGATGCCACAGTTTTTAATCCATCCATCTAACTGTTGACGGACATATAAGCCACATTAAGGTTTTAATTTGCATAATAAAAATAGTTGTTGATGTGCGAATTTACCATCTGTGTATCTTCTTTTGAAGTCTATTCAAATCTTTTATCTATTTTTTATTGGGATATTTGTTTTGTTATTGAGTTCTAAGAGTTATTTATATATTCTACACACAAGTATTTTAACAGATATGTGCATGGCAAATATTTTCTCCTAGTGCATTTATTCTCTGAATATTATCTTTTGAGGAGCAGAAGTTTTTAATTTTGATGATGTCAAATGTATCAGTTTTCTTTTGTAGGTTTTCTCTGATGTTCATATCTCACAAAGACCATCATCCTTATCATCAGTGTTTTGCACTATGTTTTGAAAAATGTGATTTCAAATATTGTATCCATCTATCTATACATATATATCTGTGTATATATCTATATTTATATATATACATATATACATAT
>PVJX010013905.1:0-46244 GCA_004027295.1 Dolichotis patagonum
CAAACTCACAAGGGTAAATACCATATAGTCTCCCTAGTATGAGATTTGATAAGAGTATATAAGACTTTATGGTAAGCATGAGTCCCCATCTCATAGCTTTGAAGTCTTTCAAAGTTTTCAATCATCAGTTGGAATGGTTTTATCCTGTTTTGTTTGACTATATCATGCGTGATGATATGAACAGCTGTTTTGAAGAAAAGGAAACATTATGACAGCTATTGCTGATTTCATATCATCCTTCTTAGAAGTCCTGCCATGCTTCTTTTGTTCTACTACCATTGGTTCTATCTATCACATTATGTCTTATTGGAATTTGAATATGTGTGATAGTTTAAACAAAAATTTTTTTTATCAAAAATGAGATATTATAGTACCCATTGATCATTTTCTGTTATTCGGTTCAGAAAGCCCCGTAATTCTTTCACTCTATGCATGGCTTTATACTATTGTGTTATGTTTGATATTATTGTATTTGAAACTATGCTCAACTATAGCAGAGTAAGAGATATGGTGTTAGCCACTGTTGATGTCCAGTTGTCTTAATGTAAAGTACTGTGTTGCCTATGTTGTCCTGTTCTGCTCTGTACTGCCCTCTTTTGTTCTATTCTCTTTCAAATAAAAATTAAAAAAAAAGAAATTATCCCATGCATATTATCAGATAATAGTGTAGTGAAGTTGGAAATTAATGGCAAAAGATACCTCAAGAACTTTATAAACATATGGAAACTAAATAACACTCTCTTGAACAACCAGTGGGTCACAGATGAAATTAAAGAAGAAATTAGTTTCTACAATTAAATAATAATTTATTGGAACTAATGGGATGCAATAAAAGCAACCCTACAAGGGAAATTTATAGTACTGAATTCCTATGTCAGAAAAACAGAGAAAGTTCAAATAAATCATCTAATGTTAAACCTCAGACTATTAGAAAAACAAGAGCAAGACAAGGCCAAAACTCATACAAGTGAGGAAATTATAAAGATCAGAGAAAAAATTAATGCAACAGAGACCAATAAAACAAAAAAAAAAAGAATCAATGAATCAAGGAGTTGATTCTTTCAAAGATTAAAGAAAACTGATAGACCCTTTGCCAACCTTATCATAAAAAGTTAAGAAAAGACTCATCCATGCAATTAGGAATATAAAGGGTGAAATCACAACAGATCTTGTAGAAATCCAGAAGATCATCAATACTTACTCTGAGAACCTGTATTTTAATAAGCTGGAAAACACAGAAGAGATGGATTCATAGGTACATATGAATTATCAAAGCTCAATCAAGAAGATATAAAAATTCTAAATAGCACAATATCAAAAAATGAAATCCAAGGTGTAATTAAAAACCTACCAACCAATAAATAAAATCCCAGGCCCTGATGGATTCACTGCTGAATTCTACAAAAAATTTAAAGAAGACTTAATGCTACTACTTCTCTAACTCCTTAATGAAATTGAAAGGGAAGTAATGCTCCTTACTTCCTGGAAGCAAGCATTATCCTGATACCAAAACCACAGGACACTCACATTATAGAAGTCAGACAACACATTATCACTGTGAACGCCTTTGCAACAAAGTCAGCCTATTCTGTAGACCAAATATTGTTGGAAATATGGGTGTAAACAAGAGGTCACATACACAAGAAGCCAAGATTCCATGAATTTTGTAGGTATAGCCAAATATTATTTCTTGGTTTGCAGACAGAAACTCCAATGAGTCTTATTTGCCACACCCCTATCTATTCCCAAATGGCAGAACAGGGATATAGCTTAGTATCTTTGCAACGCCGGTCAAGAGTACTATGGTATATATTATTAGTGAATGTTAGTAATATAGAATAGTAACATTTATTTTGGGGATATGATATTTTAAAGATTCACTGAGTCAGGGAACACAGATTCTCAAGTCCCTGTGTCTTAAATTCTAAGTCCCACTGATCATGCTTTATAATTGAGGCATTCTATAAAGTTCCCATAGCTCACCAGCCCTCACTTTTGATCTGAGCAGTGCTGATCAGAGTCCTACAGATACTACACATTGTCAGAAATTCCTGATGTTTTGAATACAGGTTCTTCCCACCTTTGGGTTTGGGAATAGCCCCGCATAGTTTGTCTAGTATTGTTTCATCCACTCATGTAACACAGTTTTTTTTTTTTAAGAGTTTCCCATCCTTTTCCCTCTTCCTGAAAAAAATTCCTTCTATGTGCCTTGTTTTTGAAAATAAACTCTTCTATACAGAATGTCTTTCTTCACTGATAGTAAATTCAGTTTGTCCTACAGTGATCTTTTCTTCAGTGAAGTTGTATTTGTTTCCAGGATTTGGTCAATTTTGATAAACTTGCCATGAATGCTGCCATTGGAGTCTAATTTTTTTGTGTGTGATTTGGATAAAAAGAGTCAACCCAAAGTCTCTGGGGATCCTGTGAGAATCAGGAGAGCTGAAATGACTCTGAGACAGGTGGAAGCCTGAGTTGAGCACAGAGCTTCTCGGAATCTCACAGGCCTGATTGCTTTACTCACTGCATGTGGAATGGGGACCATCAAGCTATTTTTGTGAATTGGAGTTTATGTGACAGTCAGTATGGTCAGGTCCCATGCAGGGGTTATTCAGCCAGGGACACAGTCTAGATGCTAATCAGAGCAGGTTATGCTGTGGCTGGAAACCCAAACTGACCACTATATCCAGAACTTTGTCATATCTTTCTTCGTTATCAATACTGACACAGTAATCTAATTGGTTGGATCCAGTTAATATACTTTCTTCAGGTGGGAAGACAGCAGCCAGTCCTGCCTCTGCCCATGTGCATTCCGGCTGCCATCCTGAAGACTCTCCATGGGTAACCATGGGCCAATCTCACCCCTGTATGCACTCCAGCCATTGTAGAGGCTCCCACTGCTGGTGGCCAGTGCAGGCAGGGAAAAGTAGCAGTCAGCCCTGCATCAGTGCATCTAACGGCCGCCATAAGCTACTCATAGCCAGCACTGGCAAGGAACACCAAACAGTCATGATTTGGAGAAATTGTAGTCAACACAGGAAGTGCCTGGTACCCTACTATCTGTTGTCCAGAAGAACCCATGAATATGCCAAGGTAAAGAAGCAAAAGGCAGTCTCTAACCTCTGACCCAAGCAGAGCAAGTCCAAGAGATGTAAACATGGAAGAGATTAGGAGTTTCACATCTGAAGTTTCTGAAGTGATGGCAACTGAAGTAAAGAAATAACATCATGAACGTATAAAAGAAATTAGAACAGAAATACTATCTCAGGTAAAAGAAGAAATAAAAGACATAATAAAAGAATTGCTAAGCAACTCTGAAGAAGACATAGATAAAAACAAAATAAAGGAGCATAGGAAAATGAGGGAAGCCTTGACTGAACAATATAAAAAAGATTCAGGGTTGGGGGTTTAGCTCAGCAGCGTAAGTGCCCGCTTGGCAAATGCGAGGTTGTGAGTTCAATGCCGGTACCACAAAAAAAAAAAAAAGATTCATAATACTTGAAACAGATTCAAAGAGATATCCAGGAAATTAAAAACTCCATTGAAAGCTGGCAAAACTGATTGAAAGAAACTGAAAGAAAGAAACTTTCAGATCTTGAAGACAGGTTTGGCAGCTTGCGATTGTGAAAGGAAAGATCTCTTAAAAATAACAAAGAACCAGGAAATAGCAATTCAATGACTGCAAGATAATGCAAAGCAAAATAACTTAAGAATAATAGGCATCAGTGAAAAAGTAGGGGTCAACACAAATGACATTAAAATTCTATTTACAGTAGTAAAAGCAGAAAACTTCCTAAACATGGGAAAAGGACATGATATACAGATAAGTGAGGCATATAAAACTCCAGCTAGCTATAACCAAAATAGGTCTACACCCAGACATACAAAAACCAGGATGCCAGAAATTCAACACAAGATCAAAATATTAAAAGCTGTTAGAGAAAAGAAACAGATCACCTATAAAGGAAAACCCATCAGAATCACAACAGACTTCTCAACACAAACCATCAAGTTAAGAAGAGGTTGGAGTGAAGTATTTCAAGTCCTGAAAGAAAACAACTTCCAAGCCAGATTGATGTACCCTGCAAAACCATCTTTCAAAATTAATGGAAAACAAGATACTTCCATGATAAAGAACAAGTAAAGGAATTCATAACCAACAAACCAACCCTACAAATAATACTGAAGAATATTCTACAGAGAGATAAAAAAAGACCATGATTCCAAAAACAGTGGTAGAAGGGGATTATGGAGCAGGACAGATAGTTGAATGGAGGGGAAAAGTAGGCAGCCAACAGCAGGAAAATAGCATGGCAGAGATGAGCCATTACATGTTGGCCATAACCATTAATGAAGATGGCCTCAATTCTCCAATAAAAAGAAACACAAGCAGAGTGGATCAGGGGACAAGATTCATAATATGTTTTATACAAGAATCACATGTAACTCAAAAGGGGGTTCATTGATTGAAAATCAAAGGAGAGAGAACAATGCTCTGTGACAGGGAACCAGAAAGAAGTGGAGGTAGCTTCCCCATCGCTATAGAGTGGATAAGAAAGACGTGGCATTTTTATACAATGGAAAACTACTCTGCTATAGAGAAAGATAACCTTGAGGCTCTTGTAGATAAATGGATACAATTTGAGATTATGCTCATGGGTGAAACGGTTCAGAGTCACATGGGTGAACATACTGCTGTTTCCCTAGTATAAAAAATTAAAGGAATTAGTGGGATCCAAAATGCACAATAAATATTGTGAAAGTGAAAGGGAGGAAATGTCTAAAAAGGGAAGACAGCGGACATTGTTAATCTATTACTGTGTTTTAACATCTTTTTTTTTTTGGTACTGGGGATCGAACTCACGACCTTGCACTTGCCAGGCAGGCGCTTAAGCCGCTGAGCTAAATCCCCAGCCCAACATCTTTTTTTTTTAATTTGAAGGTAGTAGAAATACAACAGAACAAGACAGAACAAAGCCAATTGAGACAGCACGGTGAATCTGGTACAGAACTTCACAGCAGGTTACCAGGATAACAGTAATAGGTACCATAGTATATCTTATTATCTTCACAATAGTTGTCTAGTCAATTAAGTATAGCAAAATCAAACCAAAGACAGAACATTATAAAATCAACTGAAAGAGAATATTGAATAGAGTAAAACAATTAATCATAATGAAAACAAAACTGAAAACAACACTTGCTTTCAAAGAGAAGATAGAGGAGAACCCCCCCCCCCATATTTGCTATGTTGCATACAGTCATCCTGCCAAGAGATGCTCAGATGTCTATCCCCAGTTACTAAGGGGAAGGGAGGTGGGATGTTTGATTCCCAGCCCACACACCGATAGGTTCAAGAGACACTACTGGGTCTCCTCCTGGCTCACGCCAGAGGATGGCACTTACCAAAAGAGCAGGCAAATTGCTTCTTTGTGCAGGCTCCTGGGTTCCACCATGGCCGTGGCCGGATCTTGGGGCATACTCTCTTAAAATCTTGTATTGTTTTAATTGTTCTGATTAGTCTGGTTTTAACCTGCTTTCTTATGTTTGATTTTATTATATTTGATGGCATGGACAGCTATTTCAAAGATAACAAAATATATTATGGTTGCCATTACTGATTTCCTGGTATATTGTTTTGTTTTACTGTACTGTGTCTGACAGCAAGGTAGCCACTGATGTTTTCCTATTGTTTTGTTTTGAGGTCCTATATTGCTTTCACTATTTTGTTTTGATTGGTTTTATTCTGTTCTGTTTTCTTTGGTTTTGTTGTGCCTGAAGGTATTGACAATAATTTTGAAGATAAAAGAGACCTTATGATAGCCATTGTAGATTTCCTTTTATCTTGTTTTGAAGTCCTGTACAATGTTCATTGTTTTGTTTTGATTGACTTTATTCTGGTTTATTTCATTTGGCTTTATTCTCTTCAAAGTAAATTTTATATGTGTGTGTGTGTGTGTGTGTTTTCCTGCTTTGGTAGGAATACATTCCTCCCCACCCCCACCTCTAGTACTGAGGATTGAAGCCTTCAAACAAAGATATAGTGCCAATCCATTTTTGTTTTTTTATTTTGAGACAGGGTCTGCCTAAGTCTCAGCACTCTAACAGGCTAAAGCAAAGGATCAAAAATTTAAGCCCAGCTTAGGCAACTCAGCAAAAATCCTTTTTCAAAATAAAAACCTGTAAAAAGGAAAAAAAGGTTGTGGCCCAGTACAAAGGTCCTGGGTTCAATCCCCAGCATGCAAAAAACCAAATAAATAAATAAATAAATAAATAAAACCAAACAAAAAACCCTCAGATCTGTGCTTCAAGAAAATGTGTTTTTTTTTTTTAATTGTTGTCACCTAAGCAAGGGGATTAAACTTCTGTTCTTTACAGTATAACTCTGAATTTTGATAATCCTCTACAAAAACCTATAGATGACTTTTACCAGTTTAATCATAAATTAAACTGGTAAAATGGGGCTCCTCTGTAAGCCCCATTCCTTCCTAAAACCCTTTTTAACTTTCTCAAAGCTTCATAACATGCCCAGCCCCTTAGTTTAGTACAATAGCCCTTTCCTAATTGGAAACACTGCTATTATTAGGATTATTGTTACCTTCTCCTTCCCTCAACACAGTCTCCTATAACTTCCCTTATAAAACATGTTGCCTTTTCCTACCACAGAGTTGGCTCCCTTTCTACTTTTAGTTTTTGTTAACTATCCTTTGCAATTGTGTTGAGTGGACACCAAGGCAAAGCAAATAACAGAGCTCTTCAGTTTCCTTATCTGAAAACCCCTAGAGGGACTAAGAGCTCCCTGTGAGCTCCCTCACCTGTTATCCACGCTGAAGATAGGTCCGGAGAGGTACAGGACAGCAGTACCCATCTCTCCTCGCTCAGTACCACAACCCATCTAAGCACACAGCCCTGGGAAAGGACTGGGAGGCATCCAACATTAAATGTGCCCTTCAAGATCTAAGCACCATCACCCAAACGTCAGAATTTTCTGCAAGGTGGGAGAAGAGGGCATTGTGAAGATCTATACCCACTGCATGGGAGTCACTTCCTTGGTCCTTTGCCCTGCTAGCTGTCCCCTGCTCCTCACATCAGTTCCCCTGTCTTTGGAGAGGCCATCATTGCCCTGACACCTATGTAGAACAAAACGCTTCCTCAGCTATGGCCAGAGTTCCCCAAAAGTTACAACAGGCCTGTGCTTCTGATTATCTCTTAGATCAGACCTGGGGGACAGACAAATGGCTGAGCCCTGGAAAGACAGGCTACTTGTGCAGAAGGTACTTCCTTCCCATCAGAGCACCTAAGTCCACTCATTCATTCATTCTTAGTCCACTCTTGTAAAATGCTCTGGGAAACCCAGGTGTAGGGGACACAAAAGCCAGGGAAGGCTCTGCAAGAGTAGCCATGGAGAGGGCTGGTCCTCAAGGCCTCCAGTGCCAGGACGCCCCTATTTACCACTAAGGAGGTGAGGAGAAAGGACTGCTCCAGGGCAGGGTCCAGAACTGAAAGAGTTTTGCCCTAGAATAAACTGGGATGGGAGGCGGGACCAAACAGCTTGTTTACCTTGAGGTCACCTCATCCTTCCCCTGTGACAGCTTCCTTTTTCCTTTCCCAGTGGCGCAAAAAGGGGTCCCAATCAGTGACTTGTGCATCATCAGTTCCTGCCCTAAGCGCCACCCTGGTCAGAGGTTATATGTATATCCCCTACCGCACGTTCCGGTCAGAGAATGCCAGGCTGTCTATAGTCATAGACTTCTCTCCACATCCTTGGAATAAAGGTTATATTTATTTTATATCTTCTTTCTTATTGTGCTGAAAACCTAACAAGGGCTTCTCAAGACTGGGAAGGGTTAGGGTTTGAGAGGCGAAAGGGTCTTTAGAGGTATAGCGAGAAATTGTCTGCCCACCCCAGCCAAAGTGCCTCCACCTTGTAGTGGGTACCCGTGTAGCTGCCCATGGCTCCTGCCAGGTGCTGAGGCTGTGCACCCATCTGCAGTGCAACAAGGTCATTACAACCACTACCGGACAGTGCTTGCTGAGACTATCAGGGTTCCTGATAATGGTGGGATGGGAATGGATGGCACAACTTTTCCCCAAGCCCTTTCTTGTTTTAATCCTGCCCTTTGCTGTTAATCAGTACCCTCAAAACCAGTAGCTGAACAAAGGGGTGTTGGCAAATTTGGTGGTACCACAGTTCCCATGTCATCCACTTCTCTTTGAGTGACCCCTAATAAACTCAGTTGCTCACCAACGTGGGTGGTCATTCTTTGGTTTGTCAGCCTTCTCTCATGGGGGGGATTTTTCTTTCTCATGTCTCAGAGTTGCCTGAACCTGCTGGACTGCCTACCTTGGCCTCTGGTTCATCAACTGGATGTGAGGAACAGCTCCAGGGTGGAGCCTCAGGAGGGTTCATGAGGTACGTGACTAATCCAGCCTTACTGCCTCAAGTGGGGCCTTTTCCAAAGAGCACTATGTAGTGGAAGGGAGGGCAGTGGATGAGGAAGCAGCTTCACTCACAAGTTCCAGCTTTAAAATTGAGGAACAAGCTTAGTGGCCACAGGGGAATGTTCTGTGCCTCCACCCACAGGATTCAGTCTACTCAGGCTGAGGTCCCTTCTCCAAGCCCCGTCCTGCAGGATGTGAGGAAGAGCAGTAGGGATTAAACCAAGGGCCCTAGGCCCAAATCAGAAAAACAGACACAGGGGAGGACATATCTATGAGTCATAAAATTGCTCAAGGTCAGAACAGTGGAATGAGATGATCTGGACGTCCACAAAGATGAAGAGCTAAATGCCTTCCAGAAGGCCTCTGGAGATTGCATCTCTGTGAGGGATCTTGGAGACTGCTGAACACAAGTACTCCTGAAGGTCACATCCACAGACAGAAGATAGCCAGATGGAAAAAAAGCAGATACACTGAATGGTGGAGGATGGGAATCCAGATCACCAAAGAGGAGGGATGATTTGTTCACCCTAGGGGTGCAGCCAGAGTTCCAGCGTCCCTTGGGTGTCAAGGCCAGCTGAAACAGGTATCTCTGTACACAGGGAGAAAAGGACAGAAAGTTCTAGCTGAGACCATTTCAAAAGAGGCCATTGTCAGAGAGTGAAGTCCCTCAGGAGAGAGCAGGTCCACAGCAATGTAAGCCTACCTCACAGTGGCATGGACACTGGACCATGACCATACCATTGGCCCAGGCCCAAGTCTCACTAATGACCATTGTCACCACATGGAGTCCAGCCAGCCAGAAAGATCAAGATAATCACACCCTCCCTAGGGTGGGCCTTGAGCAGTCTCCTAGTACAAGATGTGTGCAGACTGCAGGGGCTGGCCTGGGCACAAGGAAGGTAAGCCAAACCAAAGAGGATGCTGGCCACACAAGTCCAATATCCAGGTCTCAGTGTGGAGAAAAGACTCACCCTGTGACCTTCAGGAGCCCTGGAGAGATCAAGTAGGCAGAATGGGGTGGCTGCAGACTCATGAAGGGACAAATAGTACCTGGCCATCCACTGGTCCCTCTATGGGAGCGATGTGGGAGTCAAAGGCACAAGTAGTGTACGAGTAGGTCTGCTACAGCATCACTTTGGATGGTGACCTCTTGGGGACTGTCTTCAGGAAACATACACCGCAACCTCATATGTTCTGGGGATTGCAGCTGCTCCACAGATGAGTGTTTGAGGCTAATCTAACCTGCACAAATGCTGCTCACACAGCCCAAACCAGGCATGGCACAAAGAGAGCCAGTCAGATGCCCTATGGGGCAGTTTGCAAGAAATGACTCCAGCAGAGATACTAGGCCTTGACAAGGCTCCACCTTGGCCATGCACAGCTGTTGTCCTCTACACACAGCATTTCAAAGGCACCTGATGCACCATGTATACACACTGACATGTGCTATATTTATCACACACTTGTACACACAAGTGCTGCATACACCACACATACTACACACAAGCCATACTCATACCACACACACATACATATCCTGTAAGTACATGCACTCACAAATACCACATATGCTACACACAAATGTACTCATACCAGGCACACACAGGTACACTCCATACATGTACACATACATGGACAACACACACAGATATACACATGCTCACTCAAATCACACACCACATTCAAAGATGAACGTGCCCTGGTCTTGCCTGGCCTGGCCTCCTTTCCTAGGTATCCCAGTCCAGCTCTGTTCTGGCTTGTCCACCATCTTGCCTCACACCCTGCCCTTGTCTCCCCTTCCCCAACCCTCATCTGTGTTCAGAGCTAAGTACCCCCTTCTGTGGACCCCCTTCACACGTTGGCCACACAAGTCAGTCTGGGTATGGAAGAAAAGACCCCCTCCCCCATGTCCCTCGGTAGCACTGGCAAGGTCAAATGAGCAGAATGGGCTGACCCAACTACTGCTGTGAGAAATACGTTACAACAGAGTGAGGTGTGACTGTTAGATGGTAGGTGACCCAGACTGGGACACCCACAGCTGGTACACAAAGTCTGTAGGAGTACCAGATAAACAGCCCAGCCTGAAGGTCAGCTCCTGCCCATTGTGTGATGTCTCCCAGCAGGCCTCTCCAAAGAGGCAGGAGGCAGCCCCACACACAGTAGCTGCACACTGGATGAAACAGCACTTGGCGGCCATTTGGAGACAAAAGATACATATGGAACGCAGGTGAAACAGTGGGGAGTCATTCTACCTGAGCCGCAGCTGAGAGGGGTGCTGGGAGGGGTGACTGCAGGGTGGGGGAGCAGAGAGGAGGCTACAGTTCATCTGGCTGGGGTCGGGAGCAGTGAAGGCAACTGCCTGCACGGAGGGGAAGAGTGTCTGAGCCAGATCGGCTCACAGAAACCACTGACCACATCCACATCCAGAGGAAGCAGGGCAGGGGCAGAGACAAGGCCTCTTGGAGCACAGGTGTATCCTCCCGCTCGCCTCGCGTTGTGCCACCGGCCTCCAGAATGCGGCCCCCACACTGCCCAGATAGGGTCTGGCCAGGGACCCCCACAGGCCCAGGTGTTAGCGGCTGTTGCAGTGCCCTAGCTGCCCGTCCAGCCCCACCATGTCGCTCCTGCGAAGGAATGAGAAGGACCAGCTGGCAGCGCGCTGGGGGTCTTGGAGGAGCGGGTCACGGCCTCTCTCGGTGTGTCACGTGAAACCTGGAGACTTTCCTCGAATGCTCACCAGGTAGGATCCGGACAGACTCCACGGTCGGGGGGGCGGATACAGGAAACAGTTCCGGGACTCTCTGAAACCGCGGCAGGGGTGGTCCTCAACCCAGCCCCGCCCCGCCCCGCCCCGCCTCCGCTCGCCCCCGCCTTTGGCCTAGCGCTACGTCTGCTCCGGAGTGTTGGCGCGCTGCTGCGAGCTCAGCAAGGCTGGGACGTCAAGCCTCCCTTGGTGAGTTGCCCGCGTCCGTCAGCTCCCAGGGGCTGGAAAAGGGTGGGAGGGAGCTGGAGAGGCGTGGGTTGGGGGTTGGGGTCGCGGCTGCCGAGAGGCCGGTCGCCAGGCTGAGTCTGCGCTACCATCCCCCACACCTCCCTGTTTCCTGAGGGCCAGGACTGGAGCTGGGGCCAGGGTTTGTGCAGCCACTGGGGCCCAACAGCCAACTCCAGCGTGGGATAGACTGGTAGATGGATCTACCGGCACAGGATTTTGGGAAAGTCCTTAACCGGAAGGGGAGGATGTTGGGCCTAATGACTGATTATGCTCTGATTGAGTCCTTTCCCGGAGAAGAGAAGAAAATCTCTTGGGTTTGGGGTCAGGTTATGCATGCAAATAAAGTGCACTGCCGCACCTGTACCTTTCCCAACCCTTCCTACTTCTCTTGCTGACCGCTCAGGAGCCCTCTCTCAGCTCAGGGTCCTAGATGTCACTGCCCAGGGCCCACTGGCTCTCGCTGCTACTGGAAGCTTCAGACAAACTCGCCCTGCTCTGCCAGTGCTTTAGCTCAGCCCTGCAGGGCTCGCTGGGTGGGTGCCTCACAGTGGACAGGAAGGGATGCCACCCAACCCGCTCGTGGCTGTGCATGCTGGAGATTCCCTGGAGACAGCTCAGGGCTCTTCTGGGCTGAAACCTCACTTTCTGCAGGAGGAATTGTAGACTGTGCCCTCCCTGGGCTGTCTGAGGCAGAAAGAGGCCCACCAGGTTTGGCACTGATGTTGGCCCTAACTTTGAGCACCTGGAGCTCTTTCCAGCCCCAGGATGTCAGTGTGTTGCCAGGCCAGTGGGCTGAAGGGCTTGGTCAAAAGCCTGAATCTGAGGCCTGGATTGTTCACCCACCTGCCATCAAGTAAGAGAAAGCTTCTTTAACAAATAGAAAAATGAGTTTATTCATAATTTGACCAAATTGGGAGGACAGCTAGTCCACCCTCCTGGAGCTTACAGAAGCGCACTCCAACATGCAGGGCCTGGACTGGGACCATTGAGTTCTCCTTGGCTCGAGAGCTTGGGGATGGAGTGGTGTTTGCTTTCAGCTGGAGGAAGCTGGAGAAACAGCTTATCTTTTTTTAAATCCTAATTTTTAAAGATCTAGTTTAACCTTTCAGAAACAGGCTGAAGTCCAGGCCTAGAAAGGAGAGGCCTGTGTTTTAGGCCTCGAGGCCCTGGCCAGCCCAGATCTGTACTCCCCAGGAATCCTTTTCCTGCCCTGTCCAAGGCGGATATGAGCCCAAGCCTGCCTCCAGCTTGCTGTCCCCAGTGCCATAGACCCCAGCCATACAGAGGAATCCTGGTGCACAGCCCCACAGCCATCAGATGTCCCCACCTAGCCAAGATTCACCTGTGCCCTTGCTGCTGCCTCCCAGCCATGGAGCAGGGTGGAAGAGCCTCACTGTGGGCACCCCTATGGAAACAGGAAAAAGGGGAACAGGCCCCCAGCCCTCATCCACAGGGAACACTTCAGTGCCATGGTCCCCTGTGTAGCCCCCAGGGCTCCACTTCAGGAGTGGCTTGGACTGTAGGCACCGTTTTTGATCACTTCTCCTCTATGTCAGGACCACCAGCAAGGGCTACTCCCAGGGCTTCGGTTTCTGTTGGTTTCCGAAAGTGTTGATGGTACACCAGCCTGGCCTTGCTGTTCCCAGATCTGGTGATGGAGATTTATAACTACCTGAATGTTGGCAGGTCCTCATACAAAGTGGTGATGCATGACACTTGGGAAGAGTGAAGTGTGCCCAGTCATCTGGCCCTGTCTGAGCTGGGACCCTGGCCATGGATGGGCAGGGCCTTCTAACAGCTGCATCTCTCACAGCCACAGCAGGACTGACTTCTTTGGCTTTGCAAGCCCTCTACGGATGTCTGTCCTCTCAAGCATGAAGGTCTTCCTGCCGGTGCTGCTGGCTGCCCTCCTGGGTGTGGAGCAAGGTGTGGTGCCTGGGACCCTGGGCTTCTTTACAGACCAAGCCCTCATAGATTCCCTCTCATGGCTGCCCTGAGCAGAGACCGGGAATTCTTCCAGGACAGGACCCATGAGGACTTCTGGGTTCTCCTGGGCCCTCTGGAGGACTGGCCATTCTCTTGTCACCCTGTGTTTGGGGGTCATTTAAGCTTGGGAGGGCCAGAGTCTGGTGTCACCAGTAAGTGTCCACAAGCAATTGGGTGTCCAGGGCCAGGGCTGGGGGGGGGGGCACAATGGAAGGCCTCCCTGAGAGTAAGAGCCTGCATAGCCTGCAGCATGTCCCTCTTTCTGCAGCCCACTCCCTCATGTGCTTCTCCTGCACTAATCAGAAGAGCAATTTCTACTGCCTGTGGCCAACTATCTGCTCAGATTCTGACAATTACTGTGT
Organism: Dolichotis patagonum; assembly: GCA_004027295.1. Classification (NCBI taxonomy): domain Eukaryota; kingdom Metazoa; phylum Chordata; class Mammalia; order Rodentia; family Caviidae; genus Dolichotis; species Dolichotis patagonum. The sequence goes on from PVJX010013905.1 coordinate 13,780, forward strand.
GACCTTATCTGCCTCTGGTGGCATTGGTAAGTGCTGGTAAGGAGTGGCCAGACCTCAACCCTCTTGTCCCCACTTGTCTGTTTCCCCAAACTGAGGCCAGGGCTCTGCAGGGGCTGTCTCTCCCCTCATTGCCTCTTTTTCCATACAGGGAAACTTGTGGACTTTGGCTACAGCCTGAACAAGGGATGTTCCCGTACCTGCCCTGGCCCAAGCGTTGATATCGGTGTGGTAAATGTGGGTACCACATGCTGCTCGAACTCTTTGTGTAACTTCAGTGCTGCTGGAGGTGGGCCTCAGGCCAGTGCCCTATTGATGAGCCTTGGGCTTCTGCTCAGTCTGCTGTCAGCCTCGCTGTGGCTGGCCCCCTGAACTCCTTACCTGGTGTCCCATGCTCCCCCAGCTCAGGAAGAAAAGCCCAGCTCCTTCCAGACACCAGGAGGCTATTGGAGCATCCAACTCCTTCTCATTGCCTGATCCACCCCTTTGGACACAGGGCCCAACCCACTCCTGCCCCAGTGCCATCCCACTTCATTTCTGGGCTCCCTCTAAAGTCTTAGGGTCTTAGGGATGGGGCTTAGTCCTGCAGACACCCAGGAGGAGCACCTAAATCCCAGGTCCTTTTGACAGGCTGTTGGTAGAGGGATGTATCGGGGAAGGCAGGACAAGTTTGGGCCCAGTGGGGGCACCCTGGAAAGCCCCTTACCCTGGCGTTTCTGCACACACAATGCGCTAATTTCAGGATGTTACTAATGCCTTCAGCTTCAGGCACCCATCTAAGATTCAGCTGAGCCCCTGTCTGACCCGCCCTCACATGGGCACCCTGCTGCTGTTTTGGTGCCTCAAATAAATGGTGTTCCCACCCCTTCCTCTGCACTGCTGTCCTTGTGCCCCTTCCCCTTGCCAGCAGGTCCCATATCGGGGAGGAAGAAGCAGAGATCCTCAGATTCAGAAGGGCCTTGGTAACCTCCCTGCTACAGCACAAACAGCCCACTGGGTTGGTTGGGTAGAATAAAGGCCCCTTAAATCCACAACCAGCTGCTTACGAGGTCTAAAAGGGAATCCTGACCCAGGGACTTAAACAAGGTCAAGAAGGAAGGTCATGGCCCCAGTTTGGGGATGTGGAGACCAGTGGTGCTTCAGTAAGCCTGGGTTGAGGAGGGCACTGTCCCAGGCACTGCCATTACAGGCCTCCGATAAGAACAGGACAGGCTGGACATAATGCCTCTCCCCAGGTCCCCAGATGCCAGCCCACTCAAGAACTGAATTGGTCTGATTTTTGCCTACTTGACCTTTGCAGATAAAACGTGGTTTGAGCTCACAGGAAAGATGGCCCAGGCCAGCAGTTGTTCCTAGACCACAGGGCTCTTGACAGTGGGCTGGTAAGGAACAGGGGCAGAAGCATGCAGGAAGCTGCTCTCCTTGAGTCTGGATGCCTTTTGCAGTTTGGTGTTTTGTGGACACTTCCCAGGTCTCAGGTTAGGAAAAGCAGAGCTGGGGCAGGGTCTGCTCCAGGACTATGTTCTGGCTGTTCTCTTGTGTCAGAGGAGGCTCTAGCAGGGAGGAGGGGCCTGCCTGTGGCCATGATCCCCTTCCCCAGTCCTCCACATAAAACTATGCCACATGGCCAAAGCAACAACCACTCTATCTGGACAATGGGCATGTAACAAATAAGTGCATAAAAAAAGGAAATGTCACCAAATATCTCACCAGACAAAAATAGAGCACCTCATCCTATAGCCCAAGAAACCCCTCTCTTATGGGTGAGATGACCCAGGAACAATGCAGACACCTTTATAGACAGCCTGAAATGTGCCTAACAGGCAAGTGATTAAACCTCTAGTGAGCTCTTTGGCCACCTTTACCCATTGTTTCTACCCCTGCTGCCACTGTCACACACTCCCTTGATGATTTTACCTCAAGGTTTGTCTCATTTTAAGTTGTTGCTTGTCCAGGTGGCAGATTGGGTCAGTGTCCTAGGGGGATGGTGGGAGGCTTGGGGTGGGCATCTGAACCCTGTGAGTTTAGTATCCTTATCATTGCTGCCAGAGTGGGGCCAGCCTGGGACTGAAGGATGGTGTCAGCCTCACACAAAAGGAGGTATCTGCTCATGGCAGCTCTGAGAGATGGCTGCCTGGTTCCAGTTAAGCAAGTGGGGGGAAGGCTGGGAATCACGGCTGAAAAAAAGTGCCTGCAGTGTTAAAAAGCAAGAGGAACAAGAATGGGAGTCAGCCCTCAGTGGTGCTCTCACCATGGCCCTCAGGTGGACAGTGCTCCTCTGGTCCTGGTCAGGAGCTAGTATTGCACTCCAGGAACAGTAGAGCCATGGAGCACAAGGGAACCACAGGGACACTAACACTCCCTCCTGGTACCATTTGTACCTGTGACTCTTCTCACCACTCAGAGGAGTTGAAACTACTTGCCTTTCTCTGGTCTGGGACCTGGGGGCCCAGGTTTCCCTCTGCTCTGCTTTAAAGGACAGTGTCCTCTTAGGGCTGAGGTCCAGACAGCCTGTGTGGTTCCTGCTGCCCTTCAGGGGAGTAAGAAGGGTGAGACACCAACGAGCGAGCCTGCGTTGTGGCCCCTCTGGAGGCAAGTGGAGCCTAGAGGCTAAGTTTCGGTTTCCTGAGCCAGAAGGAGGGAGGGAAGTGAGCTGTACACAGAAACGGGGTCAGGGTGGGAAGAGCCCAGGTGCTGAGTTTCCATTTCTCACTTCTAGAGGAGGTAGAGGGTGGGGGATAAAAGAAGGCAGGGTGAGAGAAGGGAGGAGCCCAAAAGCTGAGTTTCAGTTTCCTGAGCCTGAAACTGGAGAAAAAAAAGAGATTGAGAGGGAGGAGTGGAAGGTGCCTAAGGCTGAGTTTCCTTTTGTTGAACCTGGAGGGAAGTGGAGATGAGGGAAGTGGGGGAAGGGATAGCACCAAAACCTTCCTTTCAGGGGCCAGGCATGGGTTAAGGCTCCAGGTTAGGCATACCAACCCTGCCCCTGAAAAGGCAGGAGCTACTCTTTTCCTGTTCCAGTGCCCATGTGCTCCTGGACAAGGCTTCTATCTCCACAGAAAAAGTTACTGAGTTCCTGCCATTCCCAGCATGTGCATGCAGGTGAGATCACTGGCCTCTCAAAACCCAGGCCCTGGCTCTAGGATTTAGAGTTGGGCACCTCCTGCTTAGCCCTTCCCTCTCCACCTGCTGCCCACTCTGTGCCCAGCCTACAGCCTGCTTCATCCAGTGCAAAGGCCCTGTCCCACACCCTGCCTGGTAAGGTTGCTTTTCACAGTGACTCCTGGGAAGAGACCCCGACTCTGGGAGCCTCTGCATTAGATTTCCTCGTGCTTGAGGCCTGAGAAAAAGGTTGGCAAACCAGGTGTGATGCACATCTGTAATCCCAGCACTCTAGGAGGCTAAGGGAAGTAAATTCGAGCCCTGTCAGGGCAATGTAGCATAGCAACTAGGGAGGGGCCAGGTGACAGGCCGGGGAAGGAGTCTACAGTGTTCTCGTTTAATTCCCAGGACTCTTAAAAAAAATTTTTTTTTTAAATTGCTGACCTGACTGTCAGTGGCCAGACAGTTTTTCCAAGGATGGGCTTGTGCTGACCCTGACTCCTACAGGTACTGTGGGGGTAGAGCTGATGACATTTTCAGGAACCACTGGGAAAAGGACAAACTCCAAATCCCTTAACCTGTTACTCATTAAAGGCATGATTTGTGTTCTAGAATAGTCAGGGCCTTAAAAAAGTGGTTTTTGCTGAAAAAACAAAAAATACTGTGTTCAGTTTGGCCTACAGATGCCCAGTGGTAACTGAAACTAGTACAGAGCTTGGCCTTCATTTTACGTTCTTATTACCTTAAACTTTAGACATAGGTGCATCACCAGACAGGGTCCAGGGAGGGCCTCAAAGCAGAGATGGGAACCTTGGCTTACACAACCATTGAGATAGGTTGCAAATTTGTTGACTTCCACTGCAGAAAAACAATTTCCAGGTTGAGTCAGTAAGAGTCATAAAGGGATTAGGCAGAATTTTAAAAGCGAACACTCAAAAGAAATAGAGTGGGACCCCTTAAGGAAGAGGCATGTTATCTTCTGGAACTGGGAACATTTATGTTAAGCAGTATTCTGAGGACATGAAAACCTATGAGAAAGATGGCCCGTTCCCGGAAAGGGTAATAGCCCATTTTATTAGGATGTGAAAGGTAGGAGTCTATTGTGTTTTTGTTTTAAGATGGATAATTCAAGCATCCTTTGAATTCTGCCAGTCTATTCCTTTACATCAGGGTTTTACTCTTTACTTTCTCAGTGAAATTAACTTTCAGAGTTGTCCTGGGTCTGGAAGGACAGGAACATAGATTAACCTAAGGAATGTGGATACCAATAGCCTTGGGTAACATTCTCTTCTACCTCAGATATGCTGCTAATTGACAAGACAATAGTTATTAGCTAGCCCTAAATTTACCTAGTTACCACCTCATTGTCCTTCAAGATGAGAGCTCAACGGGACACCACTAACATCATTTTCAGGATTCACAGGGACATCTGGTTACCACAGGGTCTCTAGAGCAACACTTATAGCCTCCAGCTGTTGGCCTAAATTTGGGTCCCAGGAGAAGCAAAGCTTCACATAGCTCAAACAGCCACAGAGACCATCATTTTTTGAGACCACAGCTTTATGGAAACTGAATCTCACCACTCAAGCTGTGAGGATTCCTGCAGAGCTAAGAAACCAGCACTGAGATAGTGATCAGCCACGCCCCAGCCCGCCACCTATCTAGCTGGTCTCTGTCCTTTTGTGAACGGGCCAGTCTGATCCTCCTCCCCAGACCTGCTCCCCTTTCGGCTCCTCAAGCTGAAGCCCTTTCCCTATCTTATCTGACTGTCCTTGCTTGAGAGACCGACTTGACCTTGGTCAGAGCTTTACCCTACTTCATTTTCTCTGTCCAAAAGCTTTTGCCTATAAGTTCATACTGTAACTATCACTAAAGCAAGGAGGTGCAATAAATAGCTGGTGACACTGGGAGGGGCCAAGGTAGGACCAGGCTCTATCTCCTTTCTGGCCTCTGAGACCCTGGGCTGGGCCAAAAGAGGGATTTCGGGCCTCGCAACGGGTGATCACTGTGGGACCCCAGCCCCAAATTAGACCCCAAACGGCTGTAGCCCTCCAATGTAACCCAAAAAGACAAGAAGAAAAAAATAAAAAAGGAAGCACTTTTGATTTTAGCTGGTACCCAGGGATGAACAGTAAGGCTGTGCATCCCAAGCGAAGTGGGACAGGAGTTTATAAAGGCAAAAACCGCAAAGCAAAGGGTGGGGTGTTCACAGCTGGGTGGTCGAGGGAGACCCATTAAGGGGTAAGGGGTGTATATAGCTGGGAAGGGGCGAAGGGAGGGGTGTGCGCAGCTGGGTGATCAATTAAGGGGCTTTCCAGTACAGGCTTTGCAAGTACAGACAAAAACAGGTTGTGCTAGCATTGATATGAGAGTGGTTCTTGTGGTGAGCTAATTCCTGGAACATGAACATCTGCTGAAGCTAGAAAGTCTATAATATTAACTTTTAGAAGGCAATTCAGGGGGTCATTCTTGGCGCATACAGAACAGCAGGGTGGCAAGGAAGCTAGTTAGTTAGGCAGGCTAAAACAGTCACCAGCTAAGGAGGGTCTTTGCTTTAGTGATAATGGAAATTAAAAGGAAAATGACTGCGAATGTGCAGGCAAAAGCTTTAATTGGAAGCGAAGACAGGGTAAAGACTCTAGCTTGGGTAACTGGAAGGATTGCAGTGCTGATGAAAAGGATCAGACTGGCCTGTTGAAGAAAGAAAGGAGACCAATTTTATGGGGTGTTATGGTGTGCTGCTGTCCAGTTGATCATTATCTCAAGCCTGGTTTCATAGGCCAGGTTGAATCCTTGTGACTTGAGCAGTTTGATTCCCGTGAATCCTGATGTCTTGATGGGAAATTTATGTGAGGCTGCTGGAATCCAAGGTGACCCTAGGTTTAGAGGATGACAATTCTGAGTATAGCAGAATGTTTCTGTAAATCTCTTACCTTGGTGTCCTCAGTCTTGAAGGGGGATGAGATAGGTAAATTTAGGACTAACAAACTTTGCTTTACCAACTCTTAGACAAACAGTTCACTAAGAGCCCACTCCAGATTTTATTAATTCATGAAGAAGGAAGTGGTTTGAAGATGAATGACTTTGACAGTGGCAGAAAATATGTGAGTACTGTGAGCTGGGCTGGGTAGGAGGCCTGAAAGTACTTCTGCAATATTGCAGAAAGAAGTATATGTAGAAAGACCAATCTGCAAAACACAATCAAGGTAGCGTATAATGTTTAGGAGGCCTATGTTTCAGCTCCAAAGTGCAAAATTTTTTGCCTTGGGAAGTCATAGCCTCTTATCTCTAGGCTCAAACTCAGCTGACAGCCCTGGAACTATGGCTCTTTATCTGGCCTGGTTCATTCATGTTTTGAGGATCATGGGGCCGGGAAACAGCTACTCTTACCTAGCTTAAAAGATTATGGGTCAGCACCTCACCTAGCCCTATTTAAATTGCTTAGAGCCAATTGAAGGGAAAATGAAATGGCCTGGCCTGGCTCTGTACATCTCAGTACATGGAGAAAGGCCAGGTTTTGCCCAATTGGAGGTAATTGCTTTTTGTTCAAGGACAGTCATCCAGATGATCCTCCACAATATATAGCACCCAGAGACACCCATAAATCCTAAAGCTACATAAAAGGTGAAGGGAAATAATGGGAAATGAGAAGCCATGAAATCTCCAAGTAAGAGAAATCTTACATAAGTATATTCCCAACAGACTAAAGCTTGTGGTATAAAGCATTAGTGGCAACAATGCAGAAATTTATTTCAAAATGATTTTTAAAAAATTCACCAGAAAATGTAGAATACTAGATTTGTACACATTCATTAAATGGTCAGAAAATAAAGCTAAAAGTTTGTGGGACTAAAATGAAAATAATTTGCACACATGCTGAGGCCTTATAACACATCATATGACTAACAGAAGTCAGCAAAGATAGAGAGATGAGACTGGCAGTCAGTGGAACGTCAGCAGACAGTTTGAAGAGTTTCATGAGGCAGAGCACAGGGCTTTCCCAAAGGCACACAAACTCTGACAGACTATCTCACCATGAGCCACAGAAGAATCTCCATGTTGTTTAAATAATAGAAGTCACCGAGGGTCTTCTCCAACTGCAGTTCAATTATAACAGAAACCCTCCTGCCTGAAAAATATATTTTTGAATAACCCACAAGTTACAGAAGAAGTTTGGGGAGAAATCAAAAGGGAAATCTGAAACCAGACGGTGGCACAGACTGGTAATACCAGCACACTTGGAGGCTAAATCAGGAGGATCGCAAGTTCAAATCCAGCCTGGGAAACTTAGCAAGACCCTGTCTCAAAATTTAAAAAATTATTAAAAATAGGCTAAGAATGTAACTCAGTGTGAAGGCCCTGGGTTCACTCTCCAGTACAAGCAAACAAAACAAAATGGAAAGCAGAAAACATGTTGAGCTAAGTTGATGGCAAACACAACATAATTCAAAATTCATGGATACACCTAGAGCATGTTTAGTGGGGGTCTATAGACTTGCATTTATGCATTAAAAACAAAACAGTGCAGAGGATTCCACACAAATAAATGAAGCACTTACCACAGGAAGTTCAAGAAGAAAAGGAAAGTGAATCTGAAAATAAAATTAAAAAAAATAAAAAGCAGAAATTAGCAAGTGTAGAAATCTTGCATGCATTATACATGATCCACAATCATTTCTTTCGAAAAACCAAGCATGTGTGTAAGTATGAAAAACTAGTCAAGGAGCAAAGAGGAGAAAAATACCCTTAAGAACAATGACAAAGGTCAGTATCAACAGAAGTCTAAAATGTTACAGGGGTTTTGTAACTTTAATGAGAAAAATTGGAAAATTAAAATGAAAGTAGTTATTCATTAAAGGCTTACAAAAGACACAAGAAAAACACTCTTGAGTTTTTAAAACATTTCATTTGGAAATTATTATCCAGTCTCCAAAACCTACAAAGACAGCTCAGCAAATTCTCCATGCCTTACTCTTGCTCCCCCAGCAATGACAGATGACATTGACACCTGCCATTTGGCACCACTGTGTGACCAGAGTGGACGCACATTGATCAGGCAGTCACTGTACCATGAGAATGGAAACCCCAGGGCAGCCCCAGCACTTGTACCCCAGCTCCCTGTGGTCACAGTTGCCCTTTTCCTACACTGCTACTCCGGGAAATGTCTACACAGTTCTCAGGTGGACCGTGGTACTGCATTCAGAATGTTCCTGGGTTGGAGTCATACAGAGAGTGGCCTTTGAGACTTGACTTTTCACAGGATCTAAGCCCTGGAGGCCCTCAAGGTTTGCTTTGTGCTGAATATCACTCCCTCTTATGGATGCACAGCATTATTTCACAAGTGAATGGATGGCTAATTGCTCCTGCGCTGTGAAGGGATATCCTTTCCCCAAACTTGCTCTTGCACTTGTGTGATATTATTTCTGACTTCAGTGCTCAGTCCGTATCTCTTCTGTGTACACCCCTCAGTGACTAGACTGAATGGAGCTACCTGCAGGAGATCTGAGACTGGCCCTCCCCTCCCAGGCTCAGGGCCACTTCCATCCTTGTAAAACACTAAGGGCTCCCTTTCCCCTTCCCCCTTCTCCCTTTCCCTCTCCTTCACCCTCTTCCCTTCCTGGAGCCCTCCCCTCTCCCCATCTTTCTCCCTTTGCTGTCTCTCTCTCCCTGCCTTCTCTCTGTGTCTCTGCCTCTCTGTGTCTCTGTCTCTCTCTGTCTCTCTAGGGGTCATGGGGTCATGGAGGAGGATGGGAGCTCTCATGAAATGAGGTTTGAGAGAATGACTTGGTGACAACAGGAGGACAAGCAGTGGAGAGCAGTGAAGGCAGCTGGGTATCAGCAAGCACATGCTGCCTTGTTCTGCAGGGCAAAGGGCAGCTTTAGGGCTGCTGGCAGTGAAGATTTCGTCTGCTACCTGGCTTCCACATGGGAGGGACACCAGGGAGACACTGGCTGAGAGTGACCTGTCCCTCAGCTTTCAAGGGTGCAAGCTTGGCTGACCATGACAGATAAGGTGAAGAGAGAAGCTAGGGACTGTCTGACCCTCCAATGTCCCTCCTCCCCTGTGTCCTGCTCACCCTTCTCCTAAGTACTCTTGGGTTTTTTATTTTTTTATTTTTTTTAATTTTAAAGAGAAAAAAGAAAAAACAGGTAAATCAAGAAGCAAACAAATCTAAAAAACAACAAAAGAAAAATGACAACAACAGCAAAAGAAAAAACAAGAAAAAGCAGCTATATAGGTTTGAAAAACAAGATGACAGGAATTTAACAGTGGTTGTGAAATATCCTCAGAATAGTTGCTCAAGTTACCAGACACAATAATAAAACAAAACAATGAAATGGAGCAAAACATTGGATTTCAAAAACAAGACGGAAGGAAATCTGCCACAGTTGCTACAATGCATACTGCCATCCTCCACGTAGATGCCAGGACCACCAGTCCTAGGCCTGCAAAGTTAACCAAACAATACAAGCATTGAGCTATTCCTTCATCTCAGTTGCTAACATCTCACCCTGAGTGCTCTGAATCAGCCAGTTGCTTACTATAAGGTGGGGGGAGAGGGTTCTCTTCTGGTTTCTCAGCCCTCAAATCTTGCTGGCTCACAGGAAGGCGTGGATCTGTTTCTTGCTGAATCTCTTCCTGATCCCCATGGAAGGCCTGGTTCTACTTCCTGTTGAGGTTCTTCTGGATCCCCATGGCAGAGCCTGTTTTAAGGGAAAGCCTAGCACTCTTTTGGTAAGCTTTCTTTCCATCTGTTTTAAACAGTGTGAATTTGTCTTCTTGAGACTTTGTAGGCCTAAGCCCCAATCATCCCAGTCAAACATTACCAGGGTCACATCCTATCCTGGGGCAAAATTCACTCAACCCTTGGGTGTGCTGTGAGAGCTTCTTGCCCTGCATATTGCCCACATCCCTTCTTGTACTTTCCAAGTGGCACTCCACAGAGACAGGGGTTCCTCTGCGCACCTCAGCCTGGCTTCCCTTTCAGCCATGTCTCCTTGCCACCAGCTGGAGAAGGCTCTGGTTTTCCATCTGCCCCTGAAATCAGCACACCACTTTCCCCAAACACGGCACCAATGTGTGCATCTTGGACAATCTGTCTAAAGTCGGGCAGGGTGCGATGCCTGCCCTCAGCCACCCACGTGCCATGGAGACTATTTGTCACCTAGGTTTGGGGGTGTCTGTGGTGGTAGTTAACTCTCTTTATTTACTCACAGGTTTTTGGATTGAGCAAACAAAAAAAAACAAGATACCCAGTTAAATCTGAATCTCAGAGAAATAACAAGTAGTTGTTTTTAGTAATATTTGGGACACAGTCATGCTAAATATTTATTTTTGTTTACCAGAATAAATCTCCCAGTTGGAGTGACCAAATGCAAAGAGACAGAGCAATGGCTGGACAGTGGCTGTCCCCAATGTGACAGCACAGGGATAGTAGTATCCAACATAGGCTGGCTAGCATGGAAAGCCAGGACATGTCATAAGACTATAATTCATGTCTTAGCCCAGCCCTGAACCTATGCAGTGAAGTGGTACTCCAGAGGACAGTAGGCCAGCAGGGCAGGGCCTACCCACCACTGAGAGCACCTCCCAGCTGGTCCTCTTCTGTCCCTGTTCCCCCAGCACCAGAAATGCTCATAGGAGATTTGTTGGGACCGTTCTGTGCCCTAAGCATCAGTCCTAAAGGAACCCCTCTCTCCTACCAGCAAGAGGCCCCCCACCCCAAGCTGGGCCAGCACTGAGCCCCAGCCAGAGGGTGGACATGGCAGGTGTGGGAAAACTCAACCTGATCCCAATGGTAACTCTACTGGGCCATCCCTGGTTGGCTACTCGTGGTCCAGGGATATTCTCTGACACCAGGGTGCTGACCAGAGTGTTGCAGGGACCTTGGCAGGGACAGATGACAAAAAAAAAGCTAAGCCCTGGTGTTGGTGAGCAGAAGGGATTATCAACTTCAGAGGGAGGGGCAACCCAGATGTGTGGGACAGCACTGGCCCCTACCCCAGATCTCCCTGGGGTCCAAAGTAGCAAGCAGTAGAGCCTAGAATTAAGGAGGCTATAAAGAAGCTGGCCTGGCAGGGAAAGTGGGTCTGAAGGCAATGGGCACCAAGACAAACTGAGGCCACACATGTGCCCTATCTGTCTAGGAGACTCACAGGGTCAAAGCCAGCCTCCCTCCTTGGACTCAGGGCTATAAACCTCTCCAGAATTCTTATAATTGACTGCTAGTTGTCCCAAAGGAGAAGCATGGTCCAGCTGTAACAAAAGAGGTCCCAAGAATAAAAAGGACCAGAGAAGCCCTCACAGCAGGTCCCAGAGGAAGGCCAACACCAGGCTGAACAGGAGCCCACCTACCAGGGTCCAGGCATTGCCTGCCACCAGGATTCCAGCATTGCAGAGGTCCATCTTGCAACATAATATTCTGACTTTGGTGTGGAAGCCACTGAACATCATTCTGAAGTCAATTTCCTTGGGGCAGTCAAGAAAGTAGAACTTATCTTCCCTTTCCATGGTCTTAGATCCTGTAAGAAAGCAGTGTGACCTTAGGGCCCTGTGCAAGGACTGCTTAGACAGCTCAGTGCCCCATGACCTGGAGCTTTTGCTACCAGGTCCAGATAGCCAGGGAGAGGCTACTTGTACCCTCTGACTAACAACCACTGAGACACAGAACCCCTGTGGGCTCCAGGTCTTCCCCCAGACAAGGCCCACCAGGATCCCAGAGTATGGAAGGTAGGTAGACTGTGCTGGGGATGGGGTTCCACCTGCCCTGTCTCTCTAGAGGACATGCCTAGAGCAGGACAGACACAATCCAGGGAGCTGGCTGTGTCTGGGGTCTCCTCTCCACCCTCTCCGAGGCCTGGCGTATATTCCACATCTCAGTGATTCCTCTGGCTTGCAATCTGCATCTGAGTTCCTCCAGCAGATGAAGTAACTCACTGAATGTTCACAGCCCATCCTTTCCTCAAGCTGGAGGGCTCCTTGGCATGCTGAGTGGGCAAGTTCAAGAGAGCTGTGGACTGTGGGCTGCAATGGGTACCCGAAAGACCTCCTGAAAGACATGGCCCTGATGGGATGCTAGGAAAGGAGCAATGATTTCCTCAGCAACAGAGGCTATGTGACTGACCCTAGAGGCTCTGCCCCTGGTCCCAGAGTACTGTGTGGGTTGAAGGAAGGTCTTGGTCCACAAAGAGCTGTTCCTCAAGAGACACCTCCCCCTCCTTGTTACCACCCACTCTGGAACTCAACCATAATGAAGCTTTGCTCTTGACTGATACAGACTCCCTTCCCTCCAGGAAAGGAGCACATGACCTGCTCACAGAATTTCCCACGAGTGTAATTCAAGCAACGATAGCACTGCAGACCCTGGGCTGGGGAGAAGACAGGCCTATGAGACTCCAGAGGTGCCACGCTTCTGAGCCCTCAAGGATGCCTGCAGCCCATAGCACCTATCCTGCACAGTTCCAAAGTGACTGAGGCCTGGGAGAACAGAGCAAGGAGGCCCCTGGTGCAGCTGTCCAAATGCTGAGGGATCTGCCAGGCTTAACCCACCCAGTCCAAGGAACCTGTTGGTGACCTCCAAGTCACAGAGGAGGGACTCAAACCCCAGAGAGTCAAGCTACTGAGTTGTCCTGTCACCACAGCATGGTTGGGCACCTCCACACCTTTGTTGAACAGGTGGATGAGTGAAAGCATGCTGGGGGCCTAGAGAGGGCTCTCTCTCTAGCCCCGGGCTTTGCCCCCATTGCTGGCCATAGGGTCAGTTCAAGGCCTTTTCTATATCCTTCCATTTCTATGGCTGTTAGCACCACCTCTATCTGTGCTCTCCAGATCCCAGGGACCACACCAGGCCACCACCAGCAGTGGAGCTGCAGCAGAGTGGTGGTCAGATGCACCTGAGAGCTCCAGGGCAGTCTGTGGTACTGGACAGTTTCAGCATTTCCATCCTCAAGTGGTGAGGAGGGGGCAAGACGAGTGCCCACTGTGTGTCTTGGGGCACGTGGGGCTGGGCAGGCAAAGCAGGAAGGGAAGCCTGTGCTGGCCTACAGGCCTCAGGCCAGGACGGAGCTGGGAAGCCCAGAGACTAACTTGGTGACCAGGCCACAAGGAAGAGGAGGCTCCAGGAGACAGGAGGCCACTGTGTCTGCCATGCAGATTCCACAGAGGAAGGACATGTCCAGAGGCTGGGGTGGAAGCCAGGGAGGGAGAGAGGTCTGAAGCCATGGGGCTGGGGCTAATCCTAGCAGCTAGAGGAAGCTGCCCTGCCTGCTGCCCTGCCCTGGGGCAGAAAACAAAGCCCAGCCCTGCCTGCTGCCCTGCCCTGGGGCAGAAAAGCATACCTGTTCCCACTGTGCCCAGCTCAGCAGACCCACACAGGCTCACACACCTACCCAAGCCTTACAGCCTCATAATGCAGGACCTGGGGCTCTCAAATCCATCTGCCTTGTCCCAGATACACTGCCACCAGACACATGCCTCCCAAGCCACAAGATGTGCCACAGGCAGGAGCACATCATTCAGCACAGAAACACAGAGGGCAGGAACAGGATCCCAGCAGGCCAACACCCACCCTACCAGCGCCAACCTGGGGTACCAAGAACACCCTAGAAAAGCAGTATACTCTGGTTCCCTCGGCCGTCTCTGCACACAGCAGGGGCACCAGTAGCACCAGGGCAGTGGGCTTTATGACCTGGGGGCTGTTCATCCTAGGAGGAGAGATATGCAGGAAAACTTCTGCAGACTGGAGCAGCTACCCCGTCCCTACCCCCATGGCACATGTCCCAGACAGGGTCAGGAAATGCTGGACATTCAGTTCTTAGTCTCCCATCTTCCACACAGCTCTGAGGGGGATGAGGGGAGCTATGTCTCCTTCTCCTACCCCAATCCTCACCACCCCTTTCACATACTGGCCTTGAAAGTCCCACCCGGAGCAGTAAGCCCCCCACCCAGTCCTGAGTTCTCCCTCCTCGGCCTGCCACTCAGCAGCCCCTGTCCTGCCCCACCTTTCTAGTCTTCTCTCTGGCAACAAGTAGCTAAGAACCAACTCAGCCAAGAAGCGGGGCTGAGGCAGGGAATATCTTGACCTCAACCTATTCAACAGGGGAGGATTTCCTATTTGCAGAGATTTACTGCACATCTTTACTGCACGGCCACTGAACAAGAATTGGCTGTGTCCCATGCTTCATGCTCCAGGGGATGAGCATACTGGCCACAAGTGGTCACACAGGCCTGCCCTACTCTTTGCCGCAGGTGTGCTGAGCAGCTGCAGGCACAGACACCTGTACCGTGGGACTGACCCACTGTCTGCTCCCCACCTACCCACTGTCTGCTCTGGTCACCCTTCTGTTTCCAGCAGGTGGATGAGGCTTGGCATGTCAGTACCACCAACCTTTCCTGTTCAGGCCAGGGAGCAATTGGGAGGGATCCTGTGTGGGACCCCATTGTGAAGCCCTGAGTCTATGAGCAGGGCCTGGGGTGAGAGACCCCCACAGTAAGTCCTGAACAAAGGTAACTCTGCCCCACCCTAAGGATGTCATAGCTGGGCTAGTGGGTATCACTGGCATCTTGTGGGAAGCTAGGGATGCTTGCTCCTGTCCACAGTTCCATCCTCATGGGACCACCTCACCCCACAGGAAGGTAACTCTGGGTTGATGGGCGAATCATGATGTAAGGATGCTTTGCTCTTCTTCGCAGCCAAGTGAGGGTGTGCTGGGTTGAGCCAAGGATTTGAAAGCTGCATGAGCACAGCCCTGTGAGGGCAGGGTGTCTCACAAGGAGACAGAAATTTCCCTAGCTTTCATGTCACTACATATGACTTGGTATTCAAATTAATTAAAAGTCCAGTTCTTATTTGTCAACTAGCATCTATGGTCAGGTCCTGGGACAAGCACCAAGGGCTCTGCAGTAAACCAGGGGACAGAGTTCCCACTTCATGGAACCTAAAGCCCAGGTTGCTCCCCATCCAAGTGCCTGTCACTGATGGTAAGCAAGGGATGGATGGCTGCGCAGTGAGGATCTGTGCTAGGACACCTCTCTGAGGCTACCTGAGGTCACTTGAGGTCGGGGGAGGAGCATGTGCCCCCAGTGAGCCATTTGCTCCCAAATAGGAACAAGGACACATCAAACCCAGCATGCCTGTGTCCTGCAACTGACTCTCCAAAAGAGAGGAGGGAAGAGTGGGAAGACACTGGGCCCACAGGGCTCATAGTGTCCCTCCTGGTAGAAGCCAAATGGTAGGGATGAGGTTTCTTTCTTTGCTGGAAATAACCCAGCTATTCCTGCCAGTTTGTGCATTCACACCTGGAGCTCCAGGGCCCCAGCGCATGGTCAGTGTCCAGTCTTTGCTCCTAGACCCAGGGCAGACACACCAGTTACCTGCAGTATGAACTGACCTGACTCACCACCAACTGCTGTTCCAAACCAGGTGGTGGAAGGGAACAAGAGGAAAGGGGAAAGAAGCCCTGTTGAACTCACATACCCAAATTTGTCCGCATGTCAACTCACGCACAGTGCTATCCAGTTCAATATTTGTAAGTGGAAGAGGGAGAGCCAGACACATGCCTACTCCTCCAACGGATCTACAATCACAGGTTCAGTCTGATGCCTCTGTTCCCACCCAACACCCTGCATTCACTCTGCCCCAGCTCCTTTGCTTATTCGCTTCCCTCTCCAACAGTGAAATGTGACCCACTGTCCACAGTGTGCAGAGTTTGTAATTCAGTTCTCAAACCGAGAGAGCTTTTGAATGGCTAATCCTCACTTCTGTGAAAACAGAACATACTGACCAGGATTCAGTGTTTGCCTGGCACTCTGTCTTTCACACAGGGGTGGCCATACAAACTATGTCGAAACTGCTGGGGTTAAATTTTCTCCTCTGCTGTGTGACCAGCTATATTATTCACTGAAAAAATAGTTTGGTTTATTTGTTTTTCCTCTGCTCCTATCTGTTATAACTCCCCCCACCCTTTCTTTCTTTGGTTTCCACTCAGTGGCTACCAAAGTCAGAATTGTACAGAAGGCACACTGGGGTGGAGGACTTTCTCTCCTGGTTTCTGCAACACCTCCCCACACTTGCACTTCCTGCCCTGCCTGCCTGTGGCCCCCACCAAACCTGCAATTCTCTGGGTTGTCTTCATGCTTTTGTTTTCTTAAAATTGAGCAGGGGTCCCTCTACTTTCTTATTGCCCCTTTCTCTCCTACAAGCTTGCTGCTGTAGATAGCTGCTATTGTTGATGTCCCAACAGTTAGATGGTTTATTGGGAACAAACAGGTAGGTTGTTCCAGGTTTGACTCTCATGAATAACACAGCTCTAACACTCAGGGGAATGCTCAGTTCTCAGAGTGTCTACCGAGTAATGGAATTACTGGGTCACAGAGTGTGCATATATTTTAGTAGACAGTGTCAAGCTGGTTTTCAAGTTGGTACACCCATTGAGTCCTATACCTAAGCACACATCTAGGGGAGATCTGGTTGCCCAACTTTTTCATAATACTTGCTGTTTTTAGGACTTTTCCTACAGGCACTTTGGTTTGCATCCGTGAATAGCCTTTGTGTGAGACACCCACTTTAATTTTTTTTATTTTGATTTTTGTTTCTGTATGTGTGCACAACATAGTGATTACATTCTTATGGGTGGCTGGTTTACATACAGAATACATTTTACTTCTTTTAATGTCCCCTTCCTGTCTCCCCCTCCCTCTGTTGTTCCCCTCTCCACTCAAAAAAGATCTATGATATCTCCATGGTTTCTGCTGTCAATCTTTTATTTTGTTTTCTGTTTATATTTTGAGTTTTTCATATAGGAGAAACCATAAGATAGTTAAACTTGTGTGTGATTTATTTCTCTTAACATTAAGCTATCAAGGTGCACCCATTTTCCTGCAAATGGCTCAATTTTATCATTCTTGATGGCAGAATAGTACTCCATTGTGTATAAATATCACATTTGCTTTACCCACTCATCTGCTGGTGGACAAACAGACCACTACCAAAAGTTAACTGAAGTTGTGCTTTTACAAACATGGTTAGGTTTTTATTACTGTAATATAATGTCTTTAACAACTTTGGGAAATTATCTGGAAGGGAAATCACTGGCTCAGTGGAATTTCTAACTTTAGTTTTTTGAAGAATCTCCATATTTATTTTTTCCTGCTGATTTTCATATTAAGAAGGGTTCCTTTTCCCTACAATATCACCAGTATTTACTATGATTTGATTTCTTAATGGTAGCTGTTCTTTTTGGAGTAAAATGGACTATCAGTGTTGCTTTTGGTTTTGTTGTTTATTTTTTGAGACAGGGTCTCACTATGTAGTTCAGGTTGACCTTGAACTCATATGTAGCCCAAGCTGGCCTCTAACTCACAAAGATCCCCCTGCCTCAGCCTCCTGAGCGATGAGATCATAGGCATGCACCACTACAGCTGTTATCAGGGTTGTTTCAATTTGCTTTTCTCTAGTAGCCAGTGATGTTGAACATTTTTCATGTATTTACTGGCCATTCATACTTTTTCTTCTGAGAACTGTCTGTTCATTTTAGTTGCCCATATTTTGACTAGGTCTTTTATGTTGGGGGGACTAAGTTTTTGAGTTCTTTATGTATTCTAGATATTAATCCTCTGTCTAAGGTGTAGCTTGCAAAATTTTTCTCTCATTCTGTAGGTTGTATCTTCACTCAGTTGTTTTCTTTGTTGTAAAGAAGGTTTTTAATTTGATATGATCCTATTTGTTGATTTTTATATTATTTCTCATGCTATATTCAGAAAGTGCTTGCTTATGCCTGTCTTCATTAATCTTTTGTATCATTAATTATTTATATCAATAAAATAAAATATCAAATATGTAATGAGTGCTTAGGATAGACATCAACATTTTCACATCAGCTGTTTACTTGCTTACAAAACCTAAAATGTAATATCAAAAATAAAATCTATGTGAACTACAATGCAAATAAAAGCAAAAGTTTACCACTGACATAAGCTTTGCTTTAACTATCACACCCAAGGCGCTGCCACTCATGACAACTGCATGAGCCACAAACACTTCTCCCTTACACTGTTTTCCTGTACTTTTTTGTGGGGCACAGTTAACATCGTGTTTCTTTTCCTGTTGTCATAGTAGGGCTTTGTGGTGCTGTGCCTGCCTGCTCACCTTTCAGCTTACCAGTGTACTCCACACGTTTTTGTGTAGTTCCCTGGGCACAAACATTTTGTTTTTGCTCTGCTATAAATGATCTCTTATGAGCTCTAGTCTCAATCTTCTAAGAAAACTTCTCTGTGATATATTTCACTTGTTGCTTTCTTTATTCATGATATTTTGTACTTACTTTCTTTGTAAATTATCAACTATTTATGCCACATGTGTTTAGGATTGAGTAAAACACAACCACTGGCCAGTGCTATGTGTTTCAGGAGACATCACAGTTGCTGTATAACTCATCGACATCTACTTTATATTCAATTTTGTTGTTGAAAGTTTCCAATGCAGGCTTTTGTTTTGTCCAGGTTTCCCTATTGACATTTCCATCATGGTATAATGTTGACATCAGCAGTACCAGTTTGTTTTTCTTTGCCATATAAGAGGCCAATGTTATCTTTTTCTGAAACCCAAAGATTGTACTATACAATTCTCTGTTTTTGAAATTGCAACACTTCACTTGGAATTTTTACATTGTTCCTATGTATAGTTTCTGCACTAGTCAATGTGTACTCTGTTAGCAAATGTAACATCAATGGAAACTGGTAAACCAATTTTCAAATGTCATATTCAGATTCATTTGGGAGATGGAAGCAAGTCTGTTCACAGTACCATTCAGTTTATTACTGTATGAATGAAGACTTGATGACTGAGTTCCAGGATAAATTTCTAAATTGAAAGAATAATGTCTTTGTATCTAAAAGGGCATGAACTTGTATGACATCTTTTGACCCAGTACTTTTCCATAAGTCTTTCACATTCCTGTGATCATCATGAGAAATCTGTGCTAAGTACAGCAGACCTATGAATGCTTTGAGTTCAGCAAGTGAATTGTCATAAAAATACATTTTTGAATATGGACTTTGGTGCATACAGAACATTTTATTTGCATTTCAGCCTTTGTGGATTTCACAGTATCTATGGCATTTCATCTGTTACAATTTCCAACACTGAATGGTAGTGCTGTCATTCTGTTCATTTCACTCCTGCCAAGACCTTCACTATATTTTCAGACCTCGATCTAACATTGGGTCATTCCATTTGGTTAGATGGCCATTTTGCAACATTTTGACTAGTCAAATATATATTCACATTGCTATACTTTTTTCCTCATCTGAATCAAGGAGGTCTGCATTCTCTGTGTCTGCATCAGTTGATCTTTGCTCTGTGTCACTGTCACAGGAACTTTGGCTCACATGGCCAACATCAAAGTCATAATCATCATCATCATACACTTCCACAGTCTTCTGTTATGAGAGCATATATTTTATAATAATAGGTCATCTTCATAATCCATCTATGAGTAATCTGATGGTTCACTTTTGACCTCATCCAAAACTTGCAAAACTGGTTTTTCATGTGCCATTGTATTGAATTAGGCTATTTCCATCAGAAAAGCCAAAAGAAAACTTTATTTTTTAAAAGCAAATCCTGGAGAGATGTGGGTCTATTGGACACTCAGGTAAACATATGCAGAACCAGTTAGAAGGAACATAAGGTGGGTACAAATTCTGTTTTGCTACTTTTGCACACATGGACATATCTTCCATTCTTCATATTGTTACAGGCAGCTAAATTAGATAGAAATACAACTTTTTTTTTTGCTGCCAGGGATCAAACTCACGACCTCATGTTTGCCAAGCAGGCACTTACACCACTGAGCTAAACCTCCAGCCCCTAGATAGAAATATTATAGGTAGTCAGATAGGGCTAGATCCTTGAAGGAGCCAGTGCAGAAGACAAGGTACCTTGCAACTTGGGGGAGACAGGCACCTCAGATCAGACCTCAAGACAAAAGATAAAGAGAATGTACCCACATACTTCCTAAAGGTAAACATCAGGGATGATTGATATTCTAAATAGCTATCAATCAGCTTGAGGAAGCCAGGAAGAGCCACTAACCCAATTCCCTACAGGTAAAAACCCTGTTCTGATTTCATGCCCACTAATTAGGTAAGTTTCTTATTATAATCATAATCTTATTGGTTGAACATAGTTTTGCCCCACTTCATGCCCACTTTGTGATTTCCCACTTTCCCCCATCTTAGACCTGTCTCACCTTTTGGTTTTGTACTATAAAAATCCTTAGAAAAAGCAAGATCCTTGGCAACCACTTAGGATGCATTATGTGTCTCTCTCAGACTGAAGCTTTCTTTCCTCCCAATAAACATATTTTACTCTTAACCTCCATTGTTCCTAAAATTCATTCTTCAATTTTAGAGAATTCAAACTCTATCAGACATCTAGCAGATTGAGAGTTTCTTTCCCGTACATCAATACCAAGTGGGGAAACACATAGATTGCTTCTTGTATCCCTTAGGAAAAGGTACTAAGACACACAGCCAGTTACTATTATGCCAAAGTACAAATTTATAGTAGAAAAGTAAGGGATGAGTCCACTGGACCTCTTAATGTAGTGCTATTTATTAAAATGAACATCTTTCACCCTTCATTTATAGATGTGTCTTTTGTTGTAGGAACAGTTTTCCCTACCAGTACCAGCCTGTCCTCATAAGTGCAGTTTTAAGGCAATCTTGGCATTTGATTGTGTAGCTCCACATTCTTCTCTAGATTCACCATACTATGGTTTTCAGCACTTTCACAGAGAATGCAGACTCAGCAGGGGAGCTTTGCTGTCATCACTATCACCTCTGATGCCACTTTTATTAGTATTGAATCAAATCTACATATGAGTGCATAGACATTTTCCGTTTAACCAAATTAAGCTTTGTAACTTATGGCCTTTGTATAACTCTCCTTATATAAGTCTTTGATTTTTCTCACACAAATTGTTTTACTTTCAGTGTAGAAGTCTTACACATCTCTTGTCAGGTTTTGTTCCAAACCTTCTGTTGGTACTGCTAAAAATGTAAATGGTAATGACTGTTACATTTCACTTTATATTACTTTGCCATACTAGTTTCTCGTGTGTGAGACAGCACAGGTATCCATGTGTGTGCACACATGGTGCTGGAGATCAAACCCAGGACCCTGCACAGGCTAAGCAAGTGCCCTGCCACTGAGCTAGATCCTTGATTTTTATTTTGAATTCACAAATACCAATTGTTCCTATCTACAGGATACAGGGTGGTGCACACCTGTATTTCCAGCACTCAAGAGGCTGCTGTGGGAGGATAAAGGCCAGCTGGCTACATAGGGAGTTCAAGGCCAGCCTGAACTGTATAGCAAGATCTTCACTCAAAACACACACATACACCACACATATCTATAGGGTACAACGCAAGGTTTCAGAACAAGTATACATCATGTGATTATCAAATAAGGATAAGTAGTATATCTGTCTCTTCAAACATTTGTTATTTCATTGCAAGGGGAGCATTCTAACTATATTGAGATATACAATAGCTTATTGTTAACTATAGTCACAAATCCTACCAGAGTATGTCCATTTTTTGGTATAGGTATTGTTTCTCTTTTTCCCCCCTGTAAGAGGCTTGAACCCACACGTTTGTACTGAACTATATCTTTACTTGTCATTTGTACTTGTTGTAATTTTGAGATACTAACTTACCTAAGTTGCTAAGTTACCCAAGTAGGACTCAAACTTATGATCCTCCTGCCTCAGGTTCCCAGAGTGCAGACACTAAAGGTATGCACCACAGCAACCAGCTGTTTTTTGGGCTTTTCATAATTTAATCTTTTAGGTTGTAATTGTCTGGGAAATTATCCATTTTTAGGTTATTAAACATATAATATATAAGTTGCATATATATAAGTTTATATATAAACTTGCATATAATAGTTCATAACAGTTTCTCACAATCATTGTATTTTGTGGTATTGTGTAGCACATTGTTTTGTTTGTTTGTTTTTGGTACCAGGAATTGAACTCATGACCTCATGCTTGCCAGGCAGGTGCTTTGCCTCTGGGCTATATCCCCAGCCCTTCAGTGGTATTGTGGTATCTCTTTTCTCATCTCTGACTTTTTTTTTCGGTATCGAGTATGGAACTCAAGACCTTTTGCTTGCCAGGCAGGCACTGTGCCACTGAGCTATATCCCTGGCCCTCATCTTTGATTTTTTAAATCAAGTCTTCTGTCTTCTTTTTCATAGTGTAGCTAATGGTTTGCCAATCTTATTTATCCTCTCAAAAAACAACACTTAATATCATCAATCTTTTCAGTTGTTTGTTTTGTTCTGTTTTTGCAGTGCTGGGATTGAACACAGGGCCTTCCTCGATATCCCAGGAATTCTGCATCTTTAGCCCTTTTTAAGATTTTTTTTGGAATTTTGATACCAGGTCTTCATAAGTCATTAAGTTGCCCAAATTCAACTCAAACTTGTGATCCTCCTGCCTCTGTCTCCCATAGTATAAACATGACATTTCTTTGTTGCTTTTCTATCCTGGTAATACTTTCACTGCTGAAAGCTGTGCAGTGGTGTTCCCTACTGTCACTATTCTGCAATCTTGCTCTCCTTTAGCTCTGTGACACTGGCTTTAGATATGAGTGCTCCAGTACTACCTGCATATATATGACAGTGTCTCCATCTTCTTGCTGAGCCCTTTGCCATGGTAGAATGATCCGATTTGTCTCTTTTTATACTATCATTTTGAAGTCTGTTCTATCTGATATAAGTATAGTTGCCCCTGGTCACTTTTTCTTTCTCCATTGCACAGGTATCTTTTCACACCTTTACTCTGGGTGGATGTATGCATGTCCTTAAAGGGAGTCTCTGGCGTGGTGCCAGGGATCAAAGCCAGGATCCCATGCATACTAGGCAAATGCACTCTCACTCCCAAAGTTTTTTTTTTTGTACCAAGGATTGAACTCACAACCTCATGCTTGACAGGTAGGCACATATGCCACTGAGCTAAATCCCTGGTCAAAAGTGAGGTCTTTTATTTTTTAATTTTATTTATTTATTTTTGGTACTGGGGGTAAGCGCCTGAGCCACTGAGCTAATTCCTCAGCCTAAGTGTTATCTTTTAATACATAGATTATGTCAAATTCATTATCTTGGTTCTTCCTTCCCTGATTCAATGCCTCTTATTTCAGTTTCAAAATTGTAATTTCAGAGAAACTTTCCCTTGGATTTGTAATTAAACCTTGACTTTTTAATGTTTGTTTTTTAATGTTTTTCTTCCAATTCTTTCCTGAATTTGGTCAGTTCCCTCATCCTAGCTTCCTTTTCATTGTCTATTTTTGGTCTGAAGTTTTGATTTTTTTTCTATTTTGATTTATTCGGTGCCATGAAGGTTAAAACATACAAACCACAGCTTCAGATATAGTACCGACCAATTTTAAAGACACTGAATGATTATTTTCACACATTCCTCATCTTTAATTTTACATCTTGTTACACAAAGGCACAGTTAACACACGTGGTTCTAATTCAATGCATCATAGCACAGCACACAGTGTGTCCTTTACGAAACCACATCAGCAGGATTCGGTAGAACTGACTTGAATTGGGTAATGTTAAACATTCCTCATCAAACATGTAGCACACATACACTGACAACTGGGGAACGTGGCTGAGGTTTTGAATGTCTCATCCAAGGTGTTTTCAACTGTGTGTGTGTGTGTGTGTGTGTGTGTGTGTGTGTGTGTGTGTGTTTTTCAACTCTGTAAAGTTAATTCAGGTTTTACAGATTTTCTCAGCTCATAGGTAATTTTCTGGGAAAATTTTCATCAGCCGAAAGGTTTTATTCTCTTCTCACAATAGTTCCATGTGGATGCAGACATCTCCTCTTTGTGAGTGAGAGCTGCAACAAACACCTACAGGGAATAAAAGCCTTACAGCAGCATTTCGCAGGCGGCCGCCAGAGGAGTCCCGCCGAAACCCCGCGTCACTGCCGCCCCCTTGCGACAGCGCGGCGAAGGGCAGAGAGAGCGAAGGCCTGGCTTGTGCTGTGTGGCGCAGGGTCTGTCTTCCAAGACGCTGCAGCACTCACTCAGCTGTGCCCTTCTTTCCTCGCGCCGCCAAGCCTGCATCGTGTGCGTCCCCACCTCCGTTCCTGTTGGTCCGCTCCCCACAAAGTGCGCATGGCACCTGGTTCCCAGATCCCTCATCTGTTGCCTGGAGCCAACTCACCTGCCAGGTCCAGGCCGCTTCTGTACCTCGCGTTGAGACCCAGGTGCGGACTCCTTCAGAGGGTCACCGCTGCGGCGAGGAGCACTCCTGCTGGGCCCTCGCTCAGGAGCCTTTCGCACCTGCTCCTCTTGCTCCTGAGGCTCGATTTCTGCACGGAGAATCCCAGCGGCCAAAGAGCCACTGGGATTCTGCGTTTGTTCCACCTAAGGGTGGGCGCCCTTTGAGGAGTTTTCCACCTTCCGCATGGGGCAAGGTGATGGGAAAGACAAGTATGCTGGGCTGCATATGTGTTTTCTTGCTAGAAAGAGGAAATAGAGTTGAAAATCGGCGGCTGAAATTATTCTAAAGAAATCCAAAATTCAGTGATTTCTTTTTAAAAATTAAGATTCTAAATTTCTCATTGTAGTATACAGAAATATCTTTGACTTTTATAGATTCATCTTATATCCAGTGATCTTGCTAAATTCATCTATTAATTCCAATATGTTTTCTGTACATCGTATTAGACTCAAATATGAGCGACTGATTTCAAGTCTTCAAGGCCTTCACTTCTTTTTCCTGCCTCAATGCTCTGGTTAAGACCCCAGCACAACCATGAGCGGAAGTGGTGACAGTAGGTGGGTTCTTGTTTTTTCCAGCCATGGAAGAAATGTTCAATCATTCATAAAAGTGTTCTTTAATCCACAAACATGGTGGAAGTTGTAACCTGCTACATCAGCACCCTTCATCAGGTTTGAAAGTTCTCTTCAATCCTAATGCTGTGAGTTTATAAATTGTAAATTATATCAAATTATATTCTGCATATGTTGGAATAGTATATAGTACATTTCTTTTTTTGTGGGTCACTGGTGATTTTCTGATATTATTTGTGGGATAATTTTCATGAAATATTGGCCCAAATTTTTTTCCTTGTGGGCACATCCTTACTGCCCAGTTGAAGCCAGGTGCAAGTTTAGTGAGAATCTGGTTGGTGTTGATTCATTCCTGGACTTCAGGGCTTTCACTGTGTGGACCCGAGCTCTCATTATGTCTTCCAGATTTTGAGGATACCTGCATTAGATGGTCAGCAACCATCATCATGATAACTTCACTCCCAAATAGCAGTTGATCCAAGAAGAATCAAATATAGAACCAAATAAAAAATCAGTTTCTAAAAACTAAAATTCAGCAGATACATCTAATAGTAAATTGATTAAGCACAGTGGGAACCAAGCTTAGGGAACTGTGTCCAGCCCCCAAAGCCCAGGAAAAGAGGACAAAGGAAGCGCAGCACGGTGGGGCAGGAGACACTGCCCTTAATAACGAGGCATCTCATCAGGACACAAGTGTGGCCCATGAAGAGTCCAAAGCTTCAGAGCTGCCCAAGTTCTCCAGCTGAAGACATGAAAAACTTTTCTCATGCTCAGGAGAGTCAGAAAGTGACCATAAACTTCATGGAATAAAGATCTGCTTCTCTGACAGTGCATGGGACTAGGCATTCACTTCACAGTGATGGAGGAGAGCATTGTCCACTTACCACATAGGGCAACGAGGCAGCACTTAGACATCAGAGTTGCAGATGCCCTTGGCCTTTGGCCCTCTGCCTGACTGCTTGGAAGCTGCCCATCCTGTAAATTTTCATCGGTTATGAATGACATCCTAGACCATCGCAGAGCTGGGCACAGTAAAATATAAACACTGTAGACAGCACAAGTGTTTGCTAAAGGAGGCTATTTAAATAAAGTGTGATACAGTCAGAACATGGGATGCTATACAAGTGTTAAAGAAATCAGAACCAGCTGTGGATGTGCTTCACATGCTAATGGGAATGTCCACATAGACAAGTGAAGGGAAGGAAACAGGCTGGACAGTTCCACTGGCCATGGCATTTGTGGTAGCTTTCTACCACCATAACAAATACCTGAGAAAGAACCTTAAAAAGTGAAAAGATTTACAGTGGCTCAGGGTTTCAGAAATTCCAGTCCAAGATTGATCGCTTAATTGCTTTTCTGTGTGTGCGATCATGGCAGCATGTCATGGCAGGAGTGTGTGGTGGAGCAAAACCCTCGTCTCATAGCCTGGAAGAGAAAGTGCAAGGGTTGGGTCGCATTGTCTCCTTCAAGGAGCTGACTCCTGACTGAAGGTTTCTTGTTGGGTCTTACCTCTGAATAGTTTCACTACTTCCAACTGTCACCACTCTGCTCATTCTGTTCATTCTGCTTTTCTCGGGGGACTTATGCCCTCCCTGAGTGATTTTCTACTTTCCTTCCTGGGTCAAATATAGGACACTGGTTGAATGCAGGGCAAATATGAGATGCTGGTTAAATGCAGGGCTTGAGATGGCATTGGTGATGCTGAGCTACGATGGGGACCGAGGCAAAGAGTGAAAAAATGCAAAGGGTCCAGAGCAAAGGGCAGAGAGCGGAGAGTGCAGGGCCTGGAGTGAAGAGAGCAAGGAGCCAAAAACAAAACAAAACAAAACAAACAAACAAACAAACAAAAAAACCCCAGAGAGCCCAAAGCAGGGAGCAGGGACTAGGGAGCAGGGATCAAAGGAACCAGGGAGCAAATGGGCCAGGGAGCAGAAATTGAAAAAAACCAAAGAGCAGAGGGCCCAGAGAGAGAGAGAAAGAGAAAGACAGAGAGAAAGAGAGGCAGCAGAGAGCAGACTACAAAGAGCAAGAAGCCAAAGGCAAAGGGCCCAGAACAAAGAGCTCTTGGAGAGCAGAGAGCAGAAAACTGAGAGTCCAGGACTTGGGCCCCGGGCCCCCGAGTCTGGGAGCTGGAAATGCCATCTTGGGGTCTGGAGCCTGGAGCATGCCAGCCCAGGGTCTAGGGTCTGGAGTCTGGGGTCTGAGGTCTGGGGCCTGGAGCCTGGGGTCTTGGGCCTGTAAACTGTCTTCCTGAAGCCTGAAGAAAGCCTGAAGCCTGAGGTCTCCCTCCCTATCACCCTCTCTCCTGCCACCCTGAAGTCAGCCAACTGTCCAAAGCCCCCAGAAGCCTCTGGCCTGTTGACTCAGAGGCCTGTGGCCAAAAGCTTGAGGCCTCCCTCTCTCAAAGAAACCTGACCCTCGGAGCCTGGCCCTCCGCCTGTCCTTCGGCCTGACCCTAACCCTGAACCATAAAACCTGACCCTGAACCATAAAACCTAACCAACACTAACTCTAATCCTAACCTTAACCTGCTAGTCCCTTGACCCTCACAAACCCCTGACAAAAAGCAGAGCAAAGAGGGAGTGAAAAAGGCAAAGGGCCTGAGCAAAGCAGAGAGAGAGAGAGATCGAAAGAGGCAAAGGGCCCAGCAAACAGCAGAGAGAGAGAGAGAGAGAACAAAGAGAGGCAGGCGAGCAGAGAAAAGCAGAGAGAGACAGAGTGAGAGAGAAGAGGCAAAGGGCCAGAGAAAAGCAGAGAGAGAGCGAGCAAGCAATAAAAGGCAAAGGGCCCCAAGAAGAACTGAGAGACAGTGAACGAGAGAAGGCAAAGGGCCTAAACCTAACCCTAACCAACTCTAGAATACCCTCTGGCCTGGGGAACACTGTTCCTTCAAATGAAGCAACCAACCATGTGGGGTGCAGGTGTGGGGGGAGGATGGTGCTGTTGTTTCCAATGGAGGAGGCTGGTGGAAAAGAGCACATTTGCAGGAATCAATCAAGTGGGTTACAACAACCAGGCCCTGGTTTTGCAGCATCCTCAGTGAGGTGAACTCTGGCAGTGGGCTACTTGATGAATGCTGGCAGGTTGGAAGGAACCAACTTTAGAACACAGTCTCTGGTCTGGGAGCACTGTCTCTTCAAGTGAAGCAAGGATCCATGTGGGGAGCAGCAAGCTCGGTGTTTTGAGAGGATGGTGCGCTAGGGTCAAACCGGTTTGGGAGGCTGGTAGAAAAGAGCACATTTCCAGCAACTAAGCAAACCGGTTCCAGCAATTAGGCTCCAGTTTTGCAGCATCCTCAGCGATGTGGAGCTAGCCAAGGCTTAGCTAAACTCACACTGGGCCCCAAAATCTCATCGCATTTGCTGGATACTGGCACCGTGGCAAAAAAGCAACTTCGGGAGTCAGGGTGAAATCCTGAACTGGAAACAGCGCCACCGTGTGAGAGAAGTCGAGCTCTATAGGCCGCCCCCTACCCCCCCACCTAGAACCACCCCTCTCAGCGAGGTGGCAACTGGCACCAGTCCCTGAGGCCTCTTTGTGGGTCCTAGCCAGCTGCCAGTGTGCCAACAAACAGAATAAAGCGAGCTAGCTAGGGCTGAACACAAGCTTTATTCTGTAGTGTGGATAGGAGTTCTAGGATTTACCTTTGGGACATACATTCAGAGAATGGAAAAATTAAGCTTTGTCCAATCTATTCTGTGTCCTGAAATTTTAGCCCCTCTCCCTAGTCCTAACCCTAACTCTAACCCTAACACTGACCCTAAGCCTAACCCTAACCCTAACCCAATAGGAATTGAACAAGTACGGTAATGACCTCAAGGTCTCATGAAAATAGCTGCAGATACATAAGATGAGAAGACAGCATCAAATCAAACTCGAACAGAGCAGAAAAAGAACAATCAAAAGCAAACAAGGGACCTGCCTGAGCAGATACTGGGGAAAGGGTGCTGCCCACCCATCCCACCACATTCCACCCCCACCCCTACCCTCACCAGATCCCTTGCTCTCAGCACGGAATGTAGCCCAAGGCAAAGAAGTGTCACATAGGCCTTTGACTCCAGCCCTAGGTGAGCTAAGAATGGCAGGAGTGTCACCAGTCACTAGTTTGAGGCCAACCTGTGAAGGCTGTCTTGGACTACATGGCAAGACCTGTCTTCCCTCCCTCCCTCTCCCCCTGCCTGCCTCCCTGCCACCCCATCAAGGCAAAAACAACAAACTAAACAAAACATACAACTGCTTGCCCACCAAGGACATTTTTCCTCCCCTTTTGGGCAAGAGAATTGTGAAGCTCTCTAATATGCAAGGTAGACTCTGAAAAGAAATTCTCGTCAGGCAGGGTGTAGTGGCACACAGGTAGGCCAGCCAGTAATCCCAGGGTAGGTACAACGAGGGTGGGGTTATGAGGGAGACACTGGCTCTAAGACTTCTGGATCGCTATGATTCCATATGGTTCGGATGAGGTAGTGATGACCACTTCAGGAAGCATAGCACTGACAAGGGTCAGTCAGGCAAAAAGCAGTCACCAGCTCCATTATCCTGGCAGCATCAGCAGAGCAAACAGCGAGGCACTACATTCCAGTTTACCCATATCTAAACCATAGGAAATCCACTGTATTTCTCGCTTGGTGCCATGCTCCCTTCAGGACTGTGGCTCCTCCTGCACCATCCCCGGTCATGGCCCATTCTGTACACTGCTCTCCTCGAGTCAGGTGATCAGAGATAGCCGAGCATGGTGGTGCCCACACCCAGAAGCAGAATTGAGCCCTCGGGAAGGCTGAAGAAATAAAGATTGGAGTTTCCAGACAGGCTGTGTCTCTAGATGAAAGGCCAGATGTCAGAGGCTCGTCTCATCACAGCAGGAAGCACTTACTTGAGAGGCTGAGGTAGGTTGTGATCAGCCGAGACCAAACACTGGGGCAATAAGTTATGACTATCCATATGAGAGGAATGTCCATGCTGAAGTCAGATATTTTGTTTTTCCCTGATCTTCATAGACTATCTGACAATAAAATGCAAATCTGGATTGGTTCATTTTTTTCTGAGAAGCACAGTCTCTACTCCTTCTGAGAGAAGGATAAAGGACCCCACTCAGGCATATTTGTGACTTGTCCAGAGCACAGTGTCCATTATGTGTACATAGGATGGGTATCAAAGTATCAAGTCTTGAGAAACTGGAAACAGTCAATTGTGAGCACTTAGGTCAAATGTCACCTGCTAGTGAAGGCTTACTTGGCTAGGACACCTGCAATGACAGCCTCTCCCACCTCAGATCTCTCTTAGCATTACCCACCTTAGTGCACTTATGGTCCAGTTTCTGTCCACACTTGTCAGTGCCTGCTGTGGCTCCCATCTCTCCCAGACAAAACTTCCTCAACCCGGCCCCAAATCCTGTGAGAACTGCTGGGGCCCTTGCCACCTCAGTCTTCCCATAAATTCCACCCTAAGCACAGTGCTGAGGGCTCCACTTCCTCCCCTGTTTTGCCTCTGGCCACAAACTGACCTGTCCTCTTCCCAGAACAGATAGGGAGGGGTTATCAATTACACATGGGACACTGAGACTACACAGTACATTTCTGCAGGAGAATGAGTGCTATCCCAAAGCAGAGAGCTAACAAGGCTCTCCAGATGCCTAGGACACAGGCTATAGCCACAGTGAAACAACCACAGGGGCACAGAACCACCCCAGTCTTCCACACTGTGCACTCTAAGTCCAAGTCATGACCTCCTCATGACCTGATGGGTAGATTCTCATTCACTTACTGATGGAGTCACTATCTATTTACCTCCTATTTGGGGCCAACTCCTAGCTGGTGATTACTAAGGGGCTACAGTTGTTCACAAGTCACCTCATCTGTGCATCTCCCACAGATTTCACCTGCAAAGAGGGCAAAATTAACTTACATGGAGGCCCTCAGTTGCTGGGTATGCTGGTGCCCACCTGGAATCCCAGCACGGGGAGGCTGAGGTAGGGAGAGTTCAAGGCCAGCCTGGGCTGCATATTGAGACCCTGTCTTAAAAAATAAAATAAATTTTAAAAAAGGAACCTCTCAGTGTTTTTTCTTTTTTTTTTTAAGAGAGGAGGAAAAAAAATAGATAATGGCCGAAAATGTTCCAGATGTGAAGAAACAAATCCACAGATAAAACAAACTCAACATAATCCAAAAAAGAAATCACAATTAAACACATTCTAGTGAATAGAAAGTCTTTTTTCAAAGTAATTTTATTTATTTATTTTATTATTATTTTTTATTTGAAAGAGAATAAAACAAAAGGGGGCAGTACAGAGCAGATCAGAACAGGACAACATCAGCAACACAGTACTTCACATTAAGTCAACTGGACATCAACAGTAGCTAACACCATATCTCTTACTCTGCTATAGTTGAGCATAGTTTCAAATACAATAATATCAAACATAACACAAAAGTATAGAGCCAAGCATAGAGTGAAAGAATTCCAGGGCTTTCTGAACCGAATAACAGAAAATGTTCAATGGGTACTGTAATATCTCATTTTTGATAGAAAAGGAAAAAAAATTTGTTTTTTTTTGATAGAAAAGGAAAAAAAATTTGAATCACACATATTCAAATCCCAATAAGATACAATGTGATAGATAGAACCAATGGTAGTAGAACAAAAAAAAAGCATGGTAGGACTTCTAAGAAGGATGATATTAAATCAGCAATAGCTATCACAATGTTTTGTTTTCTTCAAAACAGCTATTCATATCATCAAGTATGATACAGTCAAACAAAACAGGATAAAACCATTCCAACTGATGATTGAAAACTTTGAAAGACTTCAAAGCTGTGAGATGGGGACTCATGCTTACCATATAGTCTTATATACTCTTATCAAATCTCATATTAGGGAGGTTATATGGTATTTACCCTTGTGAGTTTGGTTTATTTCACTTAAGACAATGGTCTCAAGTCGTGTCCATTTATTTATAAATACTTCAATGTGATCATTCTTTATAGCTGAGCAGTACTCCATTGTATAAAAATGCCACAACTTTTTTATCCATTCCTCAGTTGATGGGCACTTAGGTTGTTTCCAAGATCTGGCTATTACAAATTGTGGTGCTATAAACATGGGTGCACATATATACTGTGGTATGATGTTTTCAGTTCTTCTGGAAATATGCCTAGAAGCGGAATAGCTGGGTCAAATGGGACTTCGAAAACCCAGCTTTTGGAGGAATCTCCAGACTGACCTCCACAGTGGTTGCACCAGGCTACACTGCCACCAACAGTGTAGAAGAGTTCCTTTTTCCCCACAGCCTGTCCCACACTTGTTGTTGGTAGTGTTTTCTATCTTGGCCATTCTTTCTGGAGTGAGATGGACTCTCAGTGTGGTTTTAATTTGCATTTCTCTCATGACTAATGATGATGAACATTTTTTCATGTATTTATTTGCCATTCGTATTTCTTCATCTGAGAACTGTGTATTCATTTCAGATGCCCATTTTTGGATTGGGTCTTTGAAT